>VWZL01001951.1:41348-67490 GCA_013396915.1 Stercorarius parasiticus
TTAATGACTGTCTGAAAACATTTTTAACTTAAGTTCTTCTCAAGGTAGAAAATGGGCTCTGTAAGCATAAGATGTAACATAAAGGTGCACAGCTTGCTTCTCCCTGCCCCCCCACCCCCATAAATCATTCCCTGTGAACACTCTTGCCCCAGTGGAAGAGACAGGCCAATAGTGAATTAAGGTCTGAAATGTGAAAGCACAAAACATTTTGGAGAGGCAGTTTCTGATGCTAAGCAAAATAGTATTAAGTGTAACATTCAGAACAGAATCTGTCCCCAGTCACTAGCTGCTATTTCCTGTTTTCTCCCGAGGCTGATTTTAGTTCTTCTATTCTGCCAGCCAAATTCCTACAGCTCTTTTGCAGACAATCAGGTAATTTAATTCCTATAACATTTTAAAAAAACCTAGGTGAATGCTATTTTCCCAAAGACTAACTGGGGGAGCAGGGGGTGTGAGGGAAGATTATCTTCTATTATGTATGGACAACACACTGAACAATTTTCTGCTAGATCAGTAGGATCTTCCATCTCATCTTCATCCCTGCCTTTTAATTCACATATTTGTTGTCTTTTTCAATAGCTTTGTTCAAGAAATATGTTGTCATATCCTTGGCATTTACATCAGAGTATTTCAGCAACTCACCATACTACCAGAGGTTGAACAATATGACATTTCCAAGTATCTTGTCATTGCTTCATAACACATTTACACTGATTCCAGAGGCCAGTCATCACATCCATAAAGAAATCTCTTTAAAAGGCTATTTCAATAGAAAAACATAATTTGGAGCTTTGAAGGACCACGAAGAACCTAAAGAAAACAGCTTCTGCAAATTCCCTTCCACAGTCTTTCAAAAGAAAAAGCAGTTGCTTCTGCTTATTGTGGGAACTGAATTCAATCTCAAGGACAGAATAATGTGTATTATTATCCCAGGCAAAATAATATTAGAAGAACAAGTGCTGAGACATTTCTGGCTACTGTGGTACCAAACTATTAGAAAATAAACGTAAAATCAATTTAAATGGTAGCTCCCAGTACAATCCATATGATCCAACATTTGCTGAGCTAACAGTTTACAGACAGATTCATACGTTGGTCAGTGTTGGTCTGATTCAGCATATCATCCAACAGTCAATACCTCCCTTTGTGACATTCCAGCAATTCAAAAACTATATTTGAATGCTATGCAGTTCTATGCATTGCCAAATCTGACCCCATTTCACATAAGTCGCTGCTTTTAAGGCCAACTCTTCTTTCCTGTGGATAACACAGGTCATTCGCTTGTCAGTTAAGCCCACACCAGACCAAGAGTTGTTCAGACCTTCCTTATTTTCCTCCACCAGCCACGGACAAATCACTCAACTGTAATACCATTATGTAAGGTTGCATATTAGTGTTGCTACTGCTACCCCCCAAATCAAACTGGTCAGGCTCAGTTACACTCTAGGCCCTGAACTTGCAAACAATGAAGAACAAGCGCTCCTTACTCAAAGAGAAATGTAAATGTATTACATACAACAGATTTAATAGGAGTATATATGAGTATGTATTAGAGAATCTGAGAATCCAACTGCATAGTAACACAAGCACAACTTAGGACAGGTCAGACAGAAGCTTTATTCATGACTACCATAGTGACAGAACATTCAGACAGCATCTCCTCCCCTGTTCTCTGCCAAGTGATTGCAGAGACCCTACCTATATACTGTTTCAGAAAACAGGAAAGAGGTGAGCAAAACCAATCATTTCAGTGCTATCAAAGCCAGGTCTGTGTCCCTAGAAGGTATGGACTCCTTAAGTAGCTTGCTAACTGCCACAATTCTAAGGAATGAAACAGTAAATAACATGACAATATAGAGCTCTTGGTGGAGCTCATAGGGGCAGCACACCTGGTACTATTTTAGCTCAGAAGTAGGGACTTGGAAACAAATCACAGACTGTTAGCTTTTAGTGGAAAGGAGCGTTCTTTTAGTAAGGATGACAGACCTCTCAACCTTAAATATTAATAACTTTACCACCACAGTAAGCATATATGAGTATATACATGTACACACATACAGATATCTCTGTTTCAGGAAATACCTACTCAAGTATAAAGTAACAACAATATATGACTTAAAAGATTCAGGACCTTTATTTCACAGTTTTCACAGTAATGTTTAATAAATAATAAAAAAAATTACTTAGTAAATATTCCACCAAGCAAAGTAAGAACAACAGCTCCAAGTATCCACACCAGACACTTGGAAATATTTGTTCTATACTCCAATTAGCAGTTTCCTTTAAAGAAATGTGAACATCACTCCTAAAATCTGTAGTGAGAGGCTACTCCTGCTCATTTCTGAAAATCACACAGGAGTGCTTGTATTGCAGGGGACATTACTGGGGTATATTCCTTTAACTACAAATTTACCATAGCAGCTTCCACAGTTGCAAACACCTGTGCATCCTCAAACACCTGGAGAACTACTTTCAATAGACCTGTGAAACACAAGTGAGCACAACCCAAACAACTCCTGCAGCGCTGATAAGAGGGAAATGTGCAATTATATGAATTCTAAAGATTTTTCAGGTGTTCAGAACTGTTAAGTGTGAAGCTATAATCAGCAATTCCTCATGATCTAAATGAAACATTTTTCAGAGGACACCAGTATTATCCTTTCACTTCACAGGTGGGAAAGCAAGGAAGTGTGCAAGTTAACCACAGCTACCCACTAAGCCAGTAAGAATAAGGCAGTCAACAATAAAACTTCTTCCTTAAATTTCAGTTCCAAACTTTACATATGAGAACCCAAGGATGACAATTTGGATGGAGCCCCCATCAATTTCTATAACTTTTGAATTCTAATACTAACAGCAGAACTAACAGCATGGGCATCTCAGCATCTGCTCCCTGCCCTTGGCCAGCTATTTGATTCATACATCAAGACATACAGTGGCATATTTTTGTAAGCTTTCTCTCTTTGTTGGGCAGACTTTTGAATTTATTTGGGAGGAATTTTTGCCTCACAGCGAAATTACATGTCAGATTACTATTACATCAAGTAAGTGTGCTTTACTGAGTTTCCTTTAAGATTTAGTAATGTTTTTTTCTCCTATCTATCTCAAAAATAACTACTATTTTCCAGTTCTTCTATAAGAATGTTTTCTTACCTGTCTATTCTAATACCATTCCTAAACCCATCACATATATGTGACTTCACATTTGCTTATACATTGCATACATCAAACCATAGAGGATAAGAAACTAAGTACCTGAATCCTTCCTTCTAGAGCCTGCAGACAACAGAAGCAAAATAGAATCCACGTTTCCAAACCACACTTCTCAAAGCAAATGTTTCAGCAAAGGCAGTTTTCCAGACAAAAACTCGAGGTCCATCCAGAACAGGAAGAGATAGACCCTAAAGCAAGGACTGGAACACAAATCTAAGGTCCATCCAGGAGATAAGGCCAGAGGCAAAGCATCAGACAGGCACAGCTACAGCATCCCTAGTGCAAGGGGTAGGTATGTGCCCAGGGCTGACCTGAAATTGGGCTCCTGGGCAGGGGTGTGGGTGGAGGCTCCAGATGAGGCTAGTCAGGGTCATTAAGAGCTATTAGTGCCTACAGAGCCCTGATACTGAGTTTGTGGAACAAACATCTGCAAGAATTGGGATTTCTCACTGTGCCTTTTTTAGGCACAATGTGCCTAATTTTAATTTAAAGATGTGATTTTTTTTTTTCCAGAGAGAGCAGATTTATCCTTAGAGCAGTGCATGGACCCTACAAAGTGTGTCTCTTTGCCTGCCTTAAAGCTCAAAAAGTGACCAACATCCCTATCTGGTCTGAGATATTTTAGCCTAGTAGTTTACCCTAACAAAGCGAGGAATGAGAAATACAAGGTTCATACCATCATTCATCATTTCTGCCCACTAAATGAATGAGAAAAAAATATAACCTTTAAAAGTTATTCATACCTGAATGCTGAATTTGGTACTGTGGGGAATTTGTAATTAATGTATGCTGGATGGTGGAGGGGTGGAATTTTTCAGACATTTGTATACAGTCCCATAGGCTCTATTAACCCCAATTTCATCCAATTCACGGAAATGATCTGTCAGGAACTAAGAGGTATCATCGCATTAAAAGTAAAATTTGACCTTTCAGGACATAAATAGAAATGTTTGATCCAGTAGTCACAATTTGCAGAAACTTGCAGGAGATTCAAGGGTTTGGAGGTTTTTTTCCCTTTATGCATTTAGGTCACATAATCTCATGAAGAGCAACTGAGTCATTCCTGAAATCCATTGTGTCATATTTGCTGGACAAGAGTAGAAACGATTTTTCTTTAAATTTTAAATCACGTCAATTTTTTAAAGGCAGATCTTGTTACTTCCTTTGGCAGTGGAGTGAAGCAGGCATTGACTGACAGTGAGGGCTTCAATGTGGTTTCAGGTATATCACTTCATAATATAAAGTTAACTACAGCAGACTTAATGTGCCAGAGCACCCACAGAGCACTTATAATGGAAAAGTCCTTCTCTGCCTCCCTTTACCCCCACCCAGCTTAGCAGTAACTTATTGGTCTGTGTGACTTCTGGAGAGGTTTATGATCTCTGAGCAATCCCAGGCAATTCAATTAATATGATTATTTTTTAATCTTTTCTGGATTAGATCTTTTCCAATAGTTCACCTTTATGAAGCAGAAAAGCATTATTTTTAATGACTGGCTGTTTGTGTTGCCTGTCATTTTAATTGTAGAATTTGTTTAAGACTCTTGCCTGTCAGCATCAAAGCTCAACCCTTAGACTGCCCCACCAGCATCAGGAGACTTTCTTTAAAAAAACAGCAGAAGGGCTGCCTCAGGCTAGATGACCCCTATACCACAGCTCACCAGCAGCCTGGTATTTCTCTTCACACCAGTAACGTTTCAGGAAAAAAACAGTGCTGGAGCAATACAGAGCAATGTAAGTAGAGGAAGGAACTCTAAAGCACTGCTTTAGAGTGCTTAACAACCCCTAAAATGACCAAAATTATCTTAGGGAGGATTTTTTCTGAATAGTCCTGATGTATAAGTAGCAGCACCGGCTTCAGGACCTGTTATTGGTATAGCTGAAGGTGCTCAATATTTTCTTGTATCTATGTATGTATGTCATGTATGTATGGTTGACTTGTCAGCCAAATCTACAGACTTTCCTATGGCTGGTACAAATGCAGCTGAGGAGGAGCTTCCATTCATAGGAGTAGACTGGCACACCTCCATCTGACTCATGTTAAGACTTCCTGACTTAATCTCTTTAGTCAGATCTACACTAGAAGGGGCTGGAGGACACCAAGTCTCCCTGTAAAAAAAATGCATACCCTGAAGACAACAGGCAGTTGAAGTACTCTGGGGAGCACTGTTTTTTTGACTTTCAAAGTGTACTTTGAAATTGCTTTTCCTTAGCAGGGGACAGAAGTAGGCTCCTTGCCTCCCAAAGGACTCCTTCACGCAATGTTTCACATCGTCATGTCTGTGCCTTTCTCACTAAGTGGGCTGAAATAAATTTATACGTGGTCTAGTTTTCTGTGGGCTTTGGCAAATGGCCTCTTAAATCAATCAGCCAAACAGAATAAAAACAAAAGCAAAAAGTGTTCCTCTGCCCAGGAAACCAATGCAGAAAGCTCAGGAAAATCCATTTGCCCTGGCAGAAAGAATATTGCTTGTAGTTGGGAGGGGGCAACTTTTCATCGTCTTCTTTTCACTGTATTTATCTTTGGCTAAAGGCTGTGTCAGGTTCAACAGGGAGCTACAGACCTGGAATACGCAGCTAGCTCTAAAAGCAGCAAAAGGTAGAAAATAGTAAGGTAGAAACCTGCAGTGGTAAGGTAATGTTTCAGGTACTGGATAGAAAAGAATCTGACAATGATTTGAGAGAGGGTTAGTAAGTCTGAAAGGGAAACGAGCCTCAAAAAACCTTCTGAATGGTACTCAAATATCCAATCTGTCATCCTTTTCTCTTCAAAATGAATTCCCTGCAGCAAAATTATGTAAATTAGGGTACTGGGAAAACTGTGAATTTTTTATATCGTTAAGAGTGTCTGTACAGGTGTGCTTCCTGGTGGCTAATGACAAAAAATTGGTTAATAGACAATTTCATTTGAAAAAGCCAGCTGGGTTTATATTAAATATTTCTTCCAGGAAAACTTCGGGCTTAATATTTCAAGCACATTTAAATAAAAGCTTGCTCAGAAGAATACTGTGGGAAAGAGCAGGCTGTCCATTAGGAGACCATCCTGCTACAGCCCCCAGCACAGAAGCTAACATACCAGTCTGGAAGGGCTATCTCCCCTGCCTTCCTCTACAGTCACATGGACAGAAACTCCTCCAAAGGGTATCTCACAGAAGCTAAATTATGCTCTGATTCACAAACAGCATTAAACTCACTATGCTGGCCTTTGTGCATTATATGTCAGAGGATGATATTTTTCAAAGTGAGACGCTATCAATTTACTTTGGTATCAGTAGTCAACAGGCTCAAATGACCTCTGAACACCTAAATTTCTTCCTAAAAATCTTCTAGAGATTGCATTCTAGCTGACTAATCCATGAAGCCTAGAGACGCCAGTTTTGGCTGAACAGCCCTTTCTTCCTGAGTTAGTTTTGTGGCATTGGGCCTGTGTCATAGCCCCTGTTCATGGGGTCTTTTAAGATGCTTACAACTAATGGGGTTTAATTTCAAAAGGGCAACACCGTTCCCCGCAAGTTTTGTTCTCTACCAAATATAAGCAATAGTAACCTTAGAAAAGGTTGGGACTTAGTTTACATTTTATTCTTCAAGGACTTGCAATTCTGGAACTGAGGGCTGCCCCCTCCCACACAGCTGTAGCCATGCCACATTCTCCTATTGTCTCTAATTTGTAGACGTCGTTTCTAAATACTCCATGAAATGCAGACCACCACTGTTTTGAATGAGGATCTGCTAATTTGTTGTGATCCCAGTAAGCAAGGCACTCAGACTTCACAAATTATCACCTAAAATGCCACTCATTAGAGTTTACACTACAGAGAGGATAATAGAGATAATCTTACCTCCCTTCAGACAGTGGGACCCTTGAGCTATGCAGTATTGAACAGGTCTCCAACTATGGCACAGCACACCATGCAGATCTCATCCATAGAAAGGTTACCCCACTTCAGTCTTTTGAGCTTGAACAGGATTTTCTGAAAACAAAACAATTCTGTTCATTATTCCTACTATCAAAGAAAAAGGATGTTATATGAGAACTTGTTGCTGCACTTAGTTAAAGACAGGACACACAGGTGGTATAATTGCCAGTACTGAGGGGAAGCTACCTGCAAGGCTCCTTCATTACAATCAGCCAACTAAGATTATATTGCAGCAGGGGATGTAGACAGCACAACACAGGCACGAAAGCCAAGCCATACATGGGGCACAGGGCAGCACAGCACAGGTCTACACTTAACACAGGTTAACTGGTTTGTGGATCACTAACTGCTCCATGGGCAATGGTCTTCCCATCAGGATCACTGTGACCACCAGGAGAGAGAAGGGCAGGTTTGCCCCCCTGCCAGCACCAAATAGCAAAGAGGTTCTATCTCAGTGTTGGGGTTTTGTCATCCCAGTCCTGTGGTATTTACCTCCATTTACATATTGCACCACAAAGGGAGATGCTAAGCCCTTGGCTCTGACATCTGTGCTCCTGAGCTGTCCCTCTCGGGCAAATAAGCATCTGCCTCCTTTTGGCCCTAACCCCAGACATCTGCATCCCTACAGAGCCATGGACAGGCAGCAAGCAGCACGTGTGCTCCACCACACTCCCAGCCGCGCACACAGCAGTCAGCCCTGGGGTGCCTGGGGGGACACAGCCATCATCCCAAAACATGGATGTGCAACTTCTCTTCATCTCTAAATAGTTTGGGAAGCACAGACATATCCTTCATCTCCTGTCAAAGCAGTCACTTCTAGAGTCCTACTCTCAGACTTCAAAAATATAATAAGAAAGCTGATTTGGTCCTATGGTTTCCACACCACATCAGAAGAACCACAAAACCTTTTTTAAAGTGAGATATAAGGTGTGATAGCAGCTTTTCATGACTCATCCTGACACCAAGATTGTGGCTTCATGTTCTAAGTAGCTTCAAATGAAACTACCATTAGGCATTATTCCATTGGGTTAGAATTCATTTCAAGTGTGTGCAGAAAAAAAAAAATTGTGCAGCAATATATATAATACCCGCAATAAGGCTTTCACAGTATATTAATCCCTTTCTCAGATTGATACTGAACTCCAAGAGCCCTTTAAATCTCAAATAACTTGTGAGAATAAAAGAACTATTAACTTTTAATGAAGCACCAAAAAATGTCTCGGGCAGTAGAATGGGAGCTTTCAATACTTAATGTCTTGCTACAGGGAGAAGCTGGGGACCTGGAGTAGATGGGACCCCTCTCTGCATGTGCCTAAGCAAGCCAAACCTCTGTGATTCACACTGCTTGACACAAAAGTGCTTCATAGTGACGTGCTCTGGGTCTGTATCTGTTTATGCTGAGATGGTATAAATAAGGAAAAGGAGGGTGTCCTTTAGGTAAAAGTGGGATTATGGGAACTGCAGAGGGAAATTCTCATAACCATTCTGCCCGCCAGAGAAATACAAGGTGGAATGCCAAATTGCCAGTCACAAATGACAATGGCAAAACCACCACAATATTCAAAAGGGGAACCACAAAGAAGCAGGATTCTGTTTGTGGCAAATGAATGGAAACTAATGTTCACTGAATAAAAGGAGCAGAAAAAAGAAGATGCAGAAGAGATAATAATAGAAATCAAAGGGCTTTGTCAACAGACAATAGTAATAGCAAAGGAAAGTGCTGACAATTTAGCTTAAATTTGAGACTGTAGCTGTAATGGATGAGGGTTAAATTTTTTGAGAAATGCAGCATCCAACTTCTCCTACTTAGATCTCCAAAGAAGTCGGCAGGTTTTCGGAAAGGTCTATCTCCTACTGAGACACTTCAGTTAAAAAACTGCTTCGTTTCCAAAAGCATTCTGCAGCTCATAGCAATCACTGAAAGAGAAGATGCACTAAGTGTATCTTTGAGTAAGATCCAAACTAAACAAGACTGCCCCTGAAAATCCAAAGGAGCAACAAACCTGACTGAGATACAGGACATATTAAGCTCCTTTTAGATGTTTCTAAATTCAAAGGCATTTGAATATGGGGTGTGAGTAAATCATCTGTTGAGAAAGAGGCCGAATGCAGACTTCAGATCTGAATCAGAGATATTAAAATGAGGAAAAAAAGGCAGGACCATTAAAGTTCTACCTGGTGCATCTACGAAACAGTTAATAGTCTCATCCAGAAGACATGAGCTCTACATTACATAATTTCTTCACCAACAGGCCAGGAAAGCATTTGTCATAAATTATTTGGGTATATGTAATGCAGCCCAGGAACAGCAGCATAGATTAGATGAGAAACTTGAGATGTCTTTCCAAAATGTTGTTCTATATGAGCTATATATTATTTAATGTTAATTCTCTTTGAAAAATGTTTAGAAATAAAGAAAAACTGTCTGCCTTCTGCAATTTTAAACCTTGCCTAATAAGTATTCTTTTGTAATTATTGGCACAAAGGCAGAAGCAGAGGAAGATTTCCAGGTAAAATCTCCAGGTTACGAGTTTGAAAAGGCATTCCTAGAAATTCCAAGTAATTGCAGTAACATTCATTAGAGGCCGATATCAAACCAGAACATTTCAACTGGCTAAACTGATCTTTATCTCCAATTGGCAAAGAGTTTCCAAGCACTGATCTTTGCTATTCCATATATCTGGCACAGAACAGACAGAACTTACAGTGATGTAGCTTTTGGGGAATCTCTGGAAATGGGTTTGATAGTCTAAGTCTAAAATTAAGCAGTCCCTAAGAGCTGACTGGGACTATTGTGATAGGGAAGAGTCTTAGCAGAGAACAAAGGTGGTAAGTGAGTGGGGCAGAGGAGGCTGTCTCAGCAATCTTCTGTCTTGCTGCCCTAGCGAGGATATACACTGCTGCCACTGCCCACAGCTGGCACATTACCATCCACCAAGCTATAAGTGTGCCCAGGCAGGATCTGGGGAGAAAAACACTTAAAATTTGCCTTTCAGAGGCCTTCTGCTCAAGAGAAGGGTTTGTGGTAACAGGCATTTGCTCTAAGGAAGGCTGAGTTAAAAAAGCAAATGACAAAGCCTAACACACACATTCAAATGAAAAGGGAAAAAAAAGGTAATATTTAATAATTAAACAAAATGTTGAATGTTTAAAGACTGAAATATTTTTTTGTGGTCATTCGTGTCATTCTATTGTGGCATCAAAACTTGTGCACAGTCCCTGGATTCGTCCCTGCTTCCTGCACTGCCGCAAATACTGTCACTTTTGCTTTAGGTGAGATATAGGCTTCTCTAGTAAGGGTGATAAGTGCCAGTTAGGAACATAAGCTTCTTATTGCTATTTCTACATATTTCATAGACTACTGTTGAGGGCAGGGGTATGCTTCTCACAAAAGATTGCTATGCTAACCTCAGCTGAGCAAAATAAACACCATTTTCTTACACAATCATGAAATGCTGGACAAAGATGAAGAAAACAGGAAATACACACTGGAAGAGAATTAAAAAGTGAAAAGAAAGAGAAAAGTAAAAAGCAAGAAGCTTCTATTTGGAAGAAAGTTGCTGATTGCCACTGGGTCACCTTGCACATTAAGTGAGCTCTGCAGCTCTGCTAAACCTTGCGTCATTTGGCTGTGAGATTTGCCTGAATGCCACTGTCCACAGAAACCTGTGCAACTTTGAAAGGAAAAGACCTTTTGGATGAAAGCACCATGTCTATTGTTCCAAGAGTGCTGACAACCATCTTTTTAGTGTCACTATGGTTGTTGACAGCCTGCTCTGCTGCTCCTTCAGATGCTTTGTCCCTTTTCCCAAGGCAAGAAAGGAAACACTCAGTAAAGAAGCAGAAAAAGGTAGTAAGAGGAAAGTAACATGACGATATTACCCATTAATAAAATCAAAAAACTCTCTGCTCCGTCCTTACCAAGACTTTTCCATGGCCCAAGTCACTGCTGAAACAGCTGAGTATGGTAGGATTATTCCTGTGTACACATTTTTGCCAAACTCCAGCCAAAAGTCACTTTCCTCTAGTATCACAAGGCATGTTTTCATGTATTACAAAAAATACACCTAACTCTTTATGTAAGCGAGTCTAGTGTCCTCTCAAACATTAATGTCAGTGACACACTCTTAGATTTAGTAAAGCCCCTGAGCTGAATGTCTGGTTGGAATACTGAGCAGAAATACACATGGTTGTGACCCATGTGTGCTGTTACCTTTCGTTTGTTTTTCCAGAAAATCACAGGACATCTGATGCTTTTGTCACATTTCACCAACTGATTTGTATTAGCAACCTTGTAAAACTCTAGCTATACTTTATGCAAAGCTTATGTAAGTCCCCTAGGATTAATTACCTCGCTCAGAGTCCAATTTATTAAGCAATTAGGAAAAATTAGTAATTGGTGAGTTTGCTGTTTTGAAATGAAAGGCCACAGTACTTAGGCATGTTCCCAGTCTAAACGCTAGCTTTAGAAATCCATTATTTGAAAGTCTCTAAACAAGTACTTTACATTGCAATCTTTTTTGCATCATTTAGCCTCCAAATAACTTCCCTGTTCAAACTGTGAGCATACTAATGAAAAAAACAAGCCAACAGGAATGTAAATTGTTGACATAATAGTTTTCAGATTCAACTATTCTTTCTCAGCCTGAATTTGTCCAACTGGTAACACTGGTCTCAGGAAATGCACTGTGACACTGTGTAAAATGTTGTGACACCATTGGGGAAGTCACTGGAACCACCAATAAAAGCTATCAAGGAGAAACCTTGTCTTAAGCAGCAATACAACACCAGAATCACGTGCTCTCTAAAAAATAAGGGGGACTGGCTCTGCAAGGCTCCTAGAACCCTGTTCCCACGAAGAGGAGACCTGTAGGCTTCAAAGCCCCTGGACTGGGCAGTGCTGGGACAACAAAAGTCCCAGCTGTGCACAGACAAATAGATGGCTGCCTGTGCCACAGGACAGCTTGGCTGCCCCAGGAAGCTGCTCTTTCAGCGCATTTACGATAGAAGTCACAAGAAATTACAGTTTTTGAAGGCAGCCTTTGGGACTTCTTACACAACATCTGCAGCTGGAAAAAGCTACTGCATATACCCCATGGCTTTAGAGTCCTCTCACTATCACCACTGCCCATTTGGCTCTAGACCCACCTTTTAACTTTCACTCTGCCCATTTGGCTCTAAGGGCAGCTCTCAGGACCAGTGGTTTCACTGTCTATTCAACAATTTCTATTCAACAATTACAAAGCACTGCCTTGCACAGCAAGGCAAACAAGGCAAATCACATCATTTCACAGTATTACTAGTATTTTCTGAGGAACAGCTTGGCACAATTACTTGGAGTACGGTGGATGAACAACTGCTGTACAGAAGCTACGTACCAAGCATGAACTGCAGATCTGGAGGGGCTGTAGTTATCAAAGCTCCAATGCCAACTTGCCTTGAGTCAATGGGGATAGTCTGTTCTGCAGCAGCTGAGGTTTTGCCCTAAAGAAATATAAATATTTGGATATCATGTTGCTTGATTAACTCACTAGATAATGTGAGACAGATGAACAAAGTCTTAAAGAGATCTTACATGTTCCTAATGTAAAGTTTGCAAGAGCTCCCTTTAGTCTACTAGCTTTTCTTAAGGGATGTTTGCATTTATGTAATCCATTTTAGGGATCTTTTAGATGCAATTCTGATGTATACTCTAAGTTCGCTTTGCCTCTCTCCCGATACTTACTATATTTACATTTTTTGTGACAGAACTCAATGAGTGGATTGTATCTGATTTTCCCTTAATGGCTTTTCACTTATTACACTGACTGTTAAAAATAAAGCCAAGCAAAGTATTTGCTGTGAAATTCTTAATGTTGTCTGCTGGCTCCAGATAGTGGGGAGTCTTGGGCCTTCCACAGGTTTTCTGGAAGAAATGTCATAGAATCATAGAATTGTTAGGGTTGGAAGGGACCTTAAAGATCATCTAGTTCCAACCCCCCTGCCATGGGCAGGGACACCTCCCACTAGATCAGGTTGCTCAGAGCCCCATCCAGCCTGGCCTTAAAAACTTCCAGGGATGGGGCTTCCACCATCTCTCTGGGCAACCTGTTCCAGTGCCTCACCACCCTCATGGTGAAGAACTTCTTCCTAACGTCCAGTCTGAATCGTCCCATCTCTAGTTTTAATCCATTCCCTCTGGTTCTACCATTACCCAACATCCTAAAAAGTCCCTCACCAGCTTTCTTGTAGGCCCCCTTAAGATACTGGTAGGCCACTATAAGGTCTCCTCGGCGCCTTCTTTTCTCCAGACTGAACAACCCCAACTCTCTTAGTCTGTCCTCACAGGAGAGGTGCTCCAGCCCTCTGATCATCCTCGTGGCCCTTCTCTGGACACGTTCCAGCCACATTAGTGGCTCTTTTACCCCAGACATATTTCACATTAATAGCTTTCTCTCTTTATTTTCTTCTTCCAGAGGTCAGTATCCACTAGCCCATGAAAGTTGAGTCTTGTGAGTGTGCATTGTAGGCCACGTATTTTAGGTTTTCTGCAAACCTTCTACACTCTTCATGACCTTCTACATCCTCCTGCAGTCTCATCTGCTGAGGACTAAATAATGTGTCCCAACTACACATCTTGGAAAATGTCAGCTAATGAGAATAAGACTGGAAGCGCAGAAGACGACACAGGATCTGCTGAGCATTCCCTTCCCTTCTGGAAAACTGGGAAGCAGGAGAACCGCTCCCTGGGGTGTGAGTGCTTCAGAGCAACAAGAAGGCAGCAACAGCAAAGGACGCCAAGCCCTTAAGGATTCACTGCCACTTTTCTGCTCTGAGTAATTCCCTGGGAGAGCAAGGAAAGCTGTCAGGGTCCTCTGATTTACAGCTATTCAATGTTTGACCCTCCTTCTGCAGGAGCTGCCACAGCGGCAGTCCTAAAGACAATAGCCGGGGAGAGATCCACAGAGAAATGTCCCTGGGAAAGTAGCTCACCCTCCTTCCTCCCTCTCCTCTCCACTGGGAGGTTTGCATTCTCCTTCTGTGTCACATTAGGTGTAGGTAACTGCTGCCCAGCACAGACAAAACTCAAAGAGCAAGTGCAGACAGGGGTTTTACACCTTCCATGCTCAGACTTGGTAACAAAGCCACTTCACTGATTCAGTGCATTCAGGGGGTTTAAAGCAAGGCTGTGCTCTATTGTCTCCGTATTGCACTGCCTCTTTAAAATCAGAAATGCATGGACAGCTTCAAGGTGCCTCCCACTGAGAAAAGGCTTTAGATACATGCATAGAGACAGCGGAGCCATCCTCCCCTGAGCTGCAGGGCAAACCTGCTTGGGAGAGAAATGATCATTCAGCCAAGTCCTCTGGCTGCTTTCAGCAATCCTTTCTCTGCTCCAGTGACAGCAGCACATTTGCAGGGGAGAACCCCAGGGTGTCTGAGACCTCCAAGAAGACAAGAGCAACCACAGGTACAGTTAACTGATGGTGTTATGTCAGTTTGTGGATGGTTGGGCTGTCTTTATTTATTTTAAAGCTCTGTCTTGATGTTTTGCAGGAAAACCTGTCTGAAACAGATACTGCACCTTGCTTTGACCAACATTCGGATTTTGCGTCCAAGTATTTATTTAGTACTTCTCTTAAATGAATGTTCACATTTCCAGGCAGCTGTGGGGATGTCTTGTAAAGCAGTCAATTGTTTCAACTCTTATTTTGTTTCAAGCTTTAGCTTTCTGTTATTCTGTTGTTCTGCAACTCTCAGTTTGAAAAGCAATGTGCAGAGAGAAGTTGTACAACAGAGTTTCTCTCACAAATTTATTAACTGTTGGTACATTGGGGGCTGAGGGTGGTTCCAGGGAAAGAAAGGGCAGACTCTCCTTTGTAGCCATGATGGACATTGTTTAATAGCATGTGACACCCTGAAGACCTACTGTCTCAAAGCAGAAAAAGCAGTAATGCCCCCTGATTCTCTTCTAGGTTGGGGTGGGACCATCCTAGAGAGCTGGAAGTCTGGGGCAGATGTGGCATGGGAATACGCAAGAAGGCAGCCCTCTGAGCTTTTTGATACAGACTAGAGGCAAAATTAGGACGTAGATTAGATTTTTTTCCTCAGTGCAGAAAAAAAATTAATTTTTAACAGTTGGTACATTCGGCAGTACAAAGAGGGGAGCCTGCTCCTCCCTGCCTTCAAAAATTCAAGGCACTTTGTCTTGCTTAAGGAAGATTTCCCCCTTCACCTGAAGAGCCTGTTTGTGGAAGCACTCTCCCTGTGAATGGCAGATCTGCCTACATAGCAAAGCCCTACAAACTGGTTCATGGGACAAAATCTTGTCTATGCAAATTGGCAGAACTTCCCTGGTTTGAGAGAAGCAATAATGGATTATGCTGGCTGAAAATTTGGTCCCCCTACTCAATTAATGTCTGCCGAAAAGGAAAGTGCTGGCTTCACTATCTTCTTGGGTCTTGGCAACTCTTAGTTAATTAAGAAAAGTATTTAGAAGCTAGAACATCAGTTCTCCTTTCATTCTCACCTACCACATCACTATGACTGACACATCTAGCATAAAGCAAAAACTTTGTCCAAAAGGCACATCAGATACTTTTCAGCAAATTGAGGTATCATCTCATTTTAGTTTTTTTTACCTTGCACAGGGATGACAGCATTGTGGGCTTGAAGGCTGGCAGAGGTTTAAACCGGACTTTACACTCCTATATTGTCATTTCACTGTGTGCTGAAAACAAAATTTCATCATTGGTAGATAAAACTTCTGGGTGTAACAACCAGTGTATTGTGCAACTCAAGAGATTTTATGATAACAGAAGCATCCTTTCACAGGGTATTTCTTCCCACTGTGCACAGCCAGCAATAGAGCTGTGGGGCAATAAGGTGGCTATTGCTTTCCCTTGAGCACAGTAATTTGCTGTAATTTCCTCTCAGGAAATGTTTTCCTCTTTTTGTTGCCACAGAAGGAGATAAATGAGGCTGCTGCTCTATAATATCATGGGGACAAAGACAAGGTGACTCACTGCTCAGAAGGAAACTTTGGATGAGGTCTCTCGCCTACCGCTGCTGTGCCCAGCCACCCTGGTTAATTCTGACACGAAACCAAGGGCCATCTGAGCCACGTGTGTCAAAAGAAGACAGACATTGGCCATGGAGAAAGCTGAACATAACCCAAATGCTACTGTCAACCTCAACTTTGCTGCAATCTATAATCTCCATGATGGGGATTTAACCTCCTTGCGAAACTTCTCCTTCCCTTTCAATTTCAGTTACAGCGATTACGACCTGCCACTGGACAGTGAAGATGACATGACCAAAACCCGCACCTTCTTTGCAGCTAAGATTGTGATCGGGGTGGCTCTGGTTGGTATCATGCTGGTCTGTGGCATCGGCAACTTCATCTTCATTGCTGCTCTCGCCCGCTACAAGAAGCTGCGAAACCTCACCAACCTGCTGATTGCCAACCTGGCCATCTCAGACTTCATTGTGGCCATCGTGTGTTGCCCCTTCGAGATGGACTACTACGTTGTGCGGCAGCTGTCCTGGGAGCATGGCCATGTCCTCTGTGCCTCAGTCAACTACCTACGGACCGTCTCCCTCTATGTTTCTACCAACGCTCTCCTGGCTATAGCTGTTGACAGGTAAGTGGGGTGCTATCACTGCAGAAGATGGCCAGAGATTCTGGGGTTGGCTGTACAGATTTCTAGGTTTTTAACATGTTCAGCTTTTCTGTAGAATCTGATGTCAAGGTAGGTATCTTTTTTCATAAAAATCTAATCACATAAGGTCACGACATTACCCCTGAGAAAACTCAATGGAAATTTCTTGATTGAACTTTTCAGGTGAAAAGAATTTTGATTTATTAAAATAATTTCTTTTTTCATAAAAATATGCCTCATTCAAGTGTAGGAGAGGATTTATGAAATAAGGGAAAGAGGAGAAAGAGAGAGACAAATCAGAAACACCCAGAGACAAGGGTGTTCACCAGCACTATATAATCCTGATCCAAAGCATACATCTCCAAGGAACCTTCACTACTTGCCTACCCAGCTTTACTGAGTCTAACCTTTCCTGTAAACACTCTTCAGCGAGAGAAATAGTTGACTGGAGATACAGAATTTGACAGGTGAGTTTATGGCACCCATATTTATAGCACTATCCAGAAAGTGATAAAATGCTAGATAAAAACCCAGTTTAGCAGAGATTTTCCTACAGCCTTCATAATGGAGTAAGCAGAACATAATGATATCCACCTGTTACACTACCTGCTTTATGCTGCAATCCTGAGATATTTCTATGCCTGCCTTTTGCTCCAGGAATCTTAACAATATAATTTAATTGTATTCTTTCTTATGACTCCTGTTCTCTTAGCCTCGTGCACCATGGACTCTGACGGACCCAAGCGCTGAGGATCAGCTTCATGCTGACATAAGTCTGACATGACTGACTCACAGAAAGCCAGAAACCCACAGAATAAATTCATTACAGAAAGGCCATCATAACAAGTCATCTTTTATGTACAAACACAATGTACATCTCTGTATACCCTCTGCATATACACAGTGTATGATTCCCACCCCCACTTCCCTTTTTTTTCCAGTTTCTCTCTTGTGCCATTTTATGGTCTAGTCTAATGTTGCATAGTTTTTGGTACCTGATCCAAAAGACAGCTCAGGAGCAGTTAACCCTGCTGATGGTTGTACAGATACAGCTTGTGCACGGCTGATGCAGCTGTTACTGACGTCAACAGAAGTCTGTAGAAAGACTCTGGGGAAGTTCAGAGAGGTTTTGCCTGGTGTGGGAGAAAGGACAATCAGCTTCTATGAAACAAATCCTCAATAAGTGTCTAACAAAATAACCTTTGAACAGCAGGTGAGGACTCAGTTAAGCTCCTTAATACTATCATGTATGCATTACTATTTTCCACTACTTATCTTTTTCAACATCTAGAAAATTATCTTAGAAAGCTCTGCTAGTGCATCCCAGGATGATTAAGTAACCTGGGTCATTGAGCCCTTATGCCTGGTAAGAAATCAGAAGATTTCTAGCATATCTTCCCAGGCATCTTTAAAAACAATCCTGGAAATGATTAATCACTGAAGTTTGTTGTAAGAACACACTGTTTTGGTTTCACAGCATTATTTTTTTTTTTTGGTGAGCTTTTGACTTGGTAAACAGCGAGAAACCTTATTCATTTAACAATCAACCATTCCATGTTGGTTATGTCATGTGGGTCATTGACTTCGGTCTCTAAAACGAACACGCTCCTAACAAAAGTCTTCCCATGCCTAGATCATTCACAAGGGCTCACCTGTGCAGAGAGGGTCAGCCTGTCCCACAGGATTTCCCTTGAGTAGGGGTCTCTGTCATCTTCCTTGATGTCTATTCATATAAAACGTAGGAATTTTACATATTTAAGGCCACATCTACGCTAGAAAATAATGCAATGTGAAAGGAGAGGAGCTGAAGAGCAAGAGTTCGTGCTAGGGTCCAATGTCCACGCTGTAAATATTTTTTGGGGTTTAGCTTTAGCTTGGTCCCCTGGACTGAACAGCCATGGGCACTTGGTGTGTTTTATGTACACTTTTGGAGCACATCTTCTAGGGAAGTTTCATCTGAACTCAGTTCACGTGCTCCAGGACCACTCCGCAGTAACAGCCCAAATGTGGCAATCAATGACAATCAGGAAATCCGCCACAAAAGCTCCCTCTTGACTCTTTTGTAGAGGTTTACCCCATCCAGCCAAATGTTCTGCTGAGCGGATAGGCACACTTATGAATGCATACACATACATTTTCCCACAACATTGTTTCCACAGGACCTGATCTAAAAATATTCATTTATCAGCTCCACAATGAGGCTGAGTAATTCTGCTGTCCCTTGACACCTAGCCTGCACTATGGAGAGCGATGAACGATTCATCTGCTTCCAATATCTGGCTGATGAAAAGCACCACTGACTTTCCATTTTATTTTAGAATTAATATATCCTGTGGATGCCATCTATATATAGAGTATATACAGATAGAAAAGCCTCTGAATGAATGAGAAATTCCACTTTTTGAAACAATCCTTTGTGTTAAACACAATTGTACTGGGAGGTCTGGAGCGTCTCTGATAAAAATCTCCTTTTAGCAGAAATATACTAATCTTTGTGAGACAGTGTACTCTAACGTAAGCTCTTCTTACATCTATAGCTTGTTAAAAAACCAACCCCCCCGAACTCCAACCAAACAAAAAACCCCAGAGTGAATGCCATTTGGTCCTACCCCCTTTTTAACTGAATCGAGGACAATTGATGGATCTTGCAAGTAATGTACTGCCATTTCTCTACGCTTCTTTGTGAAACACTGCAGTACACTTTGCAGCTTTACAGTCATTAGGAGTGCAAATACCTAATTCAAGTTTTATGGATTGGCATATTACTTAATACAGCATATTTAAGATTAATTAGCAATAGCCACCAACAGCAGACAAAATAAAAATTTGCACGGTCAGAAAATGGATACACAGTCCTTTGTTGGTGGCTTGAATACATGCTCTTCTGTAATCATTCATCAGCATCAACTTCAGCTCTTTGCAACCCAAGGAATAACCAAGAAAGTAACAACAACACTGTTACATGTATTTGACCTCTTGGTAAAAAAAAGCATATTTAAGTAGTTCTCCGCCTAGAGAAAACATTTTTGTGTTTCTACATGTTTGTCTCTTTACCTGAACCAGTATAGTACTGCGTGTTTCAGACTCTCACTTGAACATGTGCTGTCCACCAAAGAATTTCCAGATGCTGTATCATGGCATGTCCTGGATGCGACATCACCTGTGTATTGTCCTGCAAATATATTTCTCAGTAATAGGAATATTCCCTCTCTTTCTCCTCTTCCAGCCTTTCCATAACTCCCAGGCACATGATCTATGTTAAAAAGTTTGTGATATAGATTACATTTTCAGTTTGATCTTGTTAACACATGGAACTTTAAAACTGAGGTCTTAAAACCATCCTCAGACACCCTAATGTACGCTCAGATTTTCAGATTGTCAAGTATCCACTGTCCTAATAAACCCTTCAGTCACTCACTCCAGAGTTTCTGCCTAGATTTAGGAACCTGGCTTTAGGCTGCTACTTCGGAAAATTTTCTTAACTCTCCTCAGACACAAATATGTCAGGCTCCCTTTTTAAGAATGACAGCAATGTCCTTCTGCCTAATTCTGTCCACTTGTATTTTGAAGTGTGTTCCGACTAATAGTGTTTTCAGACTTCGT
The DNA here is from genome assembly GCA_013396915.1 of Stercorarius parasiticus. NCBI lineage: Eukaryota > Metazoa > Chordata > Aves > Charadriiformes > Stercorariidae > Stercorarius > Stercorarius parasiticus. Next base: position 61,722 of record VWZL01001951.1, read on the forward strand.
TTTGAATGTATTTTTCTGTTCTAGGTATCTGGCCATTGTCCACCCACTGAAACCCCGCATGAATTATCAAACAGCAACCTTCCTAATAGCCTTGGTCTGGATCGTCTCTATACTTGTAGCTATCCCATCTGCATACTTTGCCACTGAAACGGTGCTATTCATAGTGAAAAACCAGCAGAAAATTTTCTGTGGTCAAATTTGGCCAGTTGACCAGCAGATGTACTACAAATCATACTTCCTCTTCATCTTTGGCATTGAATTTGTTGCACCTGTGATTACGATGACCTTGTGTTATGCCAGGATCTCTCAGGAGCTTTGGTTTAAAACTGTACCAGGATTTCAGACAGAACAGATCAGAAAGAGGCTTCGATGCCGAAGAAAAACTGTTATGGTACTGATGTGCATCCTGACTGCCTATGTTCTCTGCTGGGCACCTTTCTATGGCTTCACAATTGTCCGTGACTTTTTCCCCACCATCTTTGTGAAAGAGAAGCATTATCTTACTGCTTTTTACATAGTTGAATGCATTGCTATGAGTAACAGCATGATAAACACCATGTGTTTTGTAACTGTAAAAAATAACACCATGAAGTATTTCAAGAAGATCATGTTGCTCAGATGGAGATCAACATATAATGGAAGCAAATCGAGCACCGATTTAGACCTGAGAACAAGTACAATGCCAGTTACAGAGGAGGTAGACTGCATAAAACTGAAATAAATTTTCTGCAGTTCTAATCTCACGTATTTTGGAGAGGGCCTAAAGAGGAAATAATACCTCCTCAGAAGCTTCCCTCTTGTGTGCGGGAATACCCTCACCATTGGTGAGAGCCCTTGAAAAGCAGCCTACTATGCATTTCCACCAGAACTCTTTTCACTGGACTGCTGTATAACCCCGTAACTCCAAATGATGCTATGCTTCAGTTCGCCCATCTGTAAATTTGGGATGTAGACACTCATTTTAGAGTTGTTTAAAATTTAAGGTGAACAAAAAGGTCTACGAATGCATTAAAGCATATTACAATGATGGAAGAATTGGTTGCTAATCTTCGCAATGATGCCTCTTTGTTTCTTCTTAAGAGAAATCTCTTAATCCCTTTGAGCTTATCATTCATACCTTTAACCTATTTGGTGCTCTTTTCCTTCTGCTTACAAGAGAAAGGATGGCAAAAAAGCCCATATTGCTTCATGTCACTGTGTCCTCTCAGTTTACCCCTCATGACAAAGCTCCTTGAAGTCCACAGACCACCAGCTTTCTATTGTCCAATGTGCAGCATGCTCTTATGAAAGGCACGTTCTCTACAAAGCTAAATACTGTTTCACAGTCTAGTAAAAACCTCAAGTCTCTTCCTCTGACACCTTGTTTAAGAATATTTTATCAGCATTCCATGCCGTAGTTTTATGCAGTGTTACTCTGTTTATTATGTATTTGGAAGTGGCACAGCTACATATTGAAGGGACCTGTTCCCTTCTCTCACCTCCAGGCACCCTAGGGCCAGCTTCTGCTGCCTTGAGTCACTGCGCTCTTCACAGAATGAATCACAAAATCGTAGAGGTGGGGAACAAGATCTCCAGACTGTCTAGTCCACTCCTCTGCTCAAGCAGGGTTAGCTAGAACAGGTTCCTCAGGATTGCGTCCAGTTGGGCTTTGACTCCAGGGATGGAGAATCTATAGCCTCCCTGGACAACCTATGCCAGGGTTCAACAGCCCTTGCAGTAAAGAGGTGTTTTCTTCTGTTTAGATGGAATTTCATGTGTTTCAACATCTTTTTCAGTGGGACCCATATAAAAGAATAGCATGTTAATGTGAAAAAATCCACCCTGCTGAACCTGGCCTAGACACCTTATCAAGTCAGTGTACACCTTCAAAACAATGTACAAGTAAGGTCAAAATAGCACAGAGATCTTGAGACAATCTGTCCTTCTGCAAGCAATGGAGACAGACTCTAGGCTTCAGCAAGTCAATCACTGGTTGATTTGAGTAGCTCATTGTTTGGTCAAAGGTGAAGCAACAACTCAAGATGAATTCTGCATTGCCTCCTCCAGTGCTGTTTTTACTATTCTGATTTTGTGCAACTCCAGGACAGGTGTTTCTTAACTGATAATCATGATAAAGCAGGTGACAGTAGCGCTAAAACCTACTCATTTAAACTACACCTAAGATATCATAGACTTTTGTGTATTGAAATCAAGTCTTTTCTATTGTGATGACAAATGCTTCCTGTTTTAAAGTATGTGGTACTGCCTACTTTTGGAGTAAACAGCTTTTGTAAATAATTTGTCTATTCGTGAATTTAAAGTGAGCAGCAAATCCTGCTAATAAAACAATAAACATGAAGTCAACATCAGCATTGTGAATTATTTTTTACATTTTTCCCTTAGCCATAATTTTCCTACCCAAGTGACTAATGTGAATTACCCCATTTCTGCTAAAGAAAACCACCAGGCTGACCAATTAAATTTAATGGCAAAAGGATACTCAGATCCATTAAAGTGCTCAAATCCTCTTGTCATTAGCTGTTCTTAAAAAATACATGTTGGAGAGAATGTCATAATTTGCTCTGTTAGGCAAAACAATTACTGAAATCATTCTTCAAATGACATTTTTGAATAGGATAAGTACTAAATCCATTTGCTTCCCAGCCTGCCAAAGAAATTTAAAGGACCAGAGAGTTGCAGTATTTCATCATCAAGAGGTTTAATCTTGTAATTTCTCCTTTGTTTCTTCTGAAACTATGCACCCTTACTTATCTCCTGAAACCTGTACTAGTTATTGGGGATTAGCTAGCAATACTACCTGTTATTAGTGTTCTGATACTCCTTCCATCTATTTTTCCTATACTTTTCTTGGTGCAACAAAGCCAAACAACTGGCAGTTTTCCACACCTGGAAATCCACCTCAGGCCGAGTCATTTTAAAAAAAGGTCAACCACCACCAAGCAATACAGTACCAAGTGAAAACTGGGGGAAAGAATTGCTTTAAAATTCTGGAAATCACTTCGAGAGCTTCAAGAGAGGTCTTCTGGTCCAGCCTGCCCAGTGTTCTCAGTCATCACTGCATCCTCGACCCTGAGAAGGGTGATAAAGCAGCAGTTGCCACAGCTCCTATTGCGGATTTAGGGTTTGGGGTCTGCAACGTTGGTGTATTTTGAGGTCTTCTCAGCAGCAAAGCAGTGCTTCAGTCTGAACCACTGGATAGGGCAGGAGAAAAAGCTGTGCTTTGCCTTCAACTGCATTTGTTGTGAGCAGCATCCCCAGGAAGAGGATGTCCCCTGTTCACTGATCAGAGCAGCTAAGCAGCCATGCTGCCCTTAGCTTGTGCCTGCACCAACTCTAAACACCCCAAGGTTGATCACAGGTTTCACTTTCAGGGACAAATGCCTGCTCCTAAGCTGAGCTCCAGTAACCAAGGGCCCAGGACAGCAAGCCCAAGGGCCTTGCATGGGGACAGAAACCCTACGGAGCTTTTTTGTCCCCACAGAACTCACTTCGCCAAGGGACTGACAGGGTATGGCCCCCTCCATCGGCCAGGACCTGCCTGCCACCCATGACTGCACTTAAAAGGAGAATCTAAAACACTCTTGAGGTCATTTAAAAACTCCATTTAAGTGCAGAAGTGTGCAGTGGGGACAGGCCCTGACCCAAGTGGTTCCTCCGGGCAGGGAGCAGAAGGTAGGCCACAGTCCAACCAGAGCAGCTGAGGAGGAGGCCAGACCCCACGCACTCCCTGTAGGTTAAGTGAGTTGTACAGAAAAAAATAACAGAAAGGCTTTTTTGTACCCATACAACTAGTGCTAGGGAGCATGGGTGCCAATAGGTCTCTGGAGATGGGTGCTCCCTTGGCTCCCTGTCAGGTGGCAGTACCCTGCTGCCTCCTGACCAGCCCCTCCCTGCAGAAACACTTTCTCACCTACACTGAATGGCAAGATTTAGTGAGGGAATTAAATATGGACTGCACTTACCTGGAGCTCTGCTTGAAAGGGCCATGAAAGCACAAGCTGGGAGGAAGGCAGCATCTGTCACAGAGAAGCAGCAGCCCCTTCCAGCACAAGCTCTTACCCACTGGAAGGCAGTAAAAACTGCAGCAAGACCTCTGTGGCTGCCAGCTGCCCACTATTAGCTCTAGCAGCACAGCAGCTATGAGGACTTCACCATGCAGGAGCTGTGGGATGTGTCAAGGATGAGGAGCAAGTGGGGGTGAGGCATCCTCCTAAGAGCTGTTAGCAGGGTTTAGACAACCATGCAGTGAATAAACCAGATGCCACCACATCTCACAGTTGTGGCCTGCTCAAATTTTTATTGCCAAAAGCAAAAATGTGGTGCTATTTTGACATATTCCTGTTCAGCTGTCCTCCTGTGGCACAGCTCCCAAAACCATAGGCTCACTTTCTTCTGCGGTAGCTCCTCCAGGGAGAACTGAAGGTGAAATCCAGTCTCTGCTTCTTCACACTGTCTCTCTGAAAAAAAAAACAAACAGGTGTAACTGCAAAGTAAAATGGTGACCCCGAATAGCTTGGAGAGAGGATTAAGAGAAGAAAAAATTATTCTCAGCATGGGCACTGATAAAAAAGTATGTATTTTAATAAAGCAATATCAGGAAAAAAAAAAAACTGCAATCATTGTCCCTCTACAAAAGGAGGATGACCTGCAAGAACCCAGGCCAGAGTGGGTCACAACAGCCAGGACATGAAATTTCCCCGAGGACTGACTCACACAGGACCTGACATAACTGTGCTGCTTCCTTCAGCCTGTCAGCTTTTCCTGTGCAACAGCACCCTCCAGCGGCTGCCTCTGCACCGCAGCATCACACGCCTACTGCACAGCCCTGAAAACTGCACCAGGTCAGCCACCTTGGTGACAGGGCCACGAAGATATTCCCAGGATTCCCATGCCTCCAACAAGCAGCAACAGATGCTTCAGCTTTCGGCACTCGGGCACCTAAGAACTTACCAATACTTCTAGTGTCTGCATTCTCACTCGCTCCCTGTGTTAGCAGGGCGGGGACCCTTGCTGGGTGCTAGGGCTACCCCTTTACAAACACTCGGTATCACATGTGCTGAAAAACCCCAACAACTTAAGCAGAAAAAAGCAGAATTCAGAAAAGACAGACACCACTCCCTCAGACGCGCCAGAAATACTGTTCTCTATCATGCCCTCTTAGGATTCTGTTGTACAGGCTCCACCCTAACACGTTGCCAAGAAAAGCCCCAAAACCACGGATGAGACAGGGATCACTGCAGCTTTCAAAGGGACCTTAACAGTACCATCCAGAAGAAGACAACAAGGGACAAAACCTGACATAAAATTACCACAAAAATCATGAATACTTAAGAACCAACAGTGACCACAAAGTCAGCTCCCTCAAAACCAGGACTGGGTAAAACTGAAAGAAGAGAACTCACAAAGACAGTAACGTTCTCCAGAAAAAGACATCCCAGAGCTCAAAAGACCATTGAGGAACACGAAAACCCCATGAAAATTCATTCACCGGCTCATCTGCGGGTTCCAGGAGAAAAAAGGTGGAAGGAAACACACGAAAGACATGCATCGCAGGAAGCCCATTGAGGCACAGCAATAAAAGCTAAGCTTCTACCACTGCGAAAAAGCCAAATCTGATGCTCTCCAAAAAAGCACAGAGGACAGGCTGCTCTGGGGCAGCGCCACAATGGCTTCCTCTGGGGTGGTGCAACAACGAACTGCTACAGGATGCTGAAACAATGGGCTCCTCTGGTGCAGCCAAGGGCTCCAGAATGCAAGAGAACGCAAAGC
>VWZL01001953.1:0-117045 GCA_013396915.1 Stercorarius parasiticus
GCCTCCGCCTGCTGCGTTTTCCCCTCTACCTCTCGTGAAGCCTCCACCTGCTGCTTTTTCCCTAAGGATGGCAGGGTGTGGCTCCACCAATCGATCTCCCTTTCGCACTCCCAAATGGTCCTCAGGTCTTTCCACTTCCTCCTTAAACTCAGCCACCAGGCTGAGCAGATCATTTACCTGGTCACAGTGCACACAGGTGCTGTCCTTGCTGTCCTCCTGACAGAGTGACAGACATTCCATGCAGCCTGTCACATGGACAGCTGCGTGTCTCTCCGTCAGGTTCGTTTGGGTCACTTTATTTCTTTTGGCTTTGGCTACAGACTGAGTGGAGACCATGTTTTCTTTGTAGTCGACCTAGCCTGCCTGCTTGCTCTCGTCTTGTTTCTCCCCTCGCAGTCACCTGCATGTTTCCTCTCTTCGAACATTAATGGCATGATTGAACTTACAAACCCGACTTAACCTGAATACTCTTGAGCTGTCACATTTACACCAGAGCCCCAAACAGACAAGTATACTTCCAATTAAAAATCTGTATGCAGAAGTTCATATGTATATATACATTGCTACGCATATATCTGCACATACGTCAATCTCTGCATTAGCCTTGTACATCTTTCTGGGGCCTTTCTTTTGGTTCTGTGACATCTACTCTATCACCCTCGCATGCTCTGTTTAAAAACCTGTATAATTTCTCACATTTCCTATCCTTCTCTTCCAGAAGTGGAAGAGATCTCTCAAATATAATTTCAGCTAGTAACGATGCCAGTATCAATGGTGCTGCCCTGAAAGTCAGTAGATAGAAATCCAAATCTGATTCTCCAACTTCCATAGCGCTCTTTTCTATAAGATCATTGCACTGCAGGCTCAGAGTTACACACTTTAAATCATGTCCTTTTGCAAAAAAAAAAGTGTAAACTCCAAACAATCGAATTGTGATTCATTATGTCATTTTTGGTCAATATATCATGTCTAGCAAATATTGATTTACATGTAAGATTACAGACTTTGCAGTTGTATTTTCCAACAATGCTATTCAATAATAGCAATGATAACCAAGAATTGATAGGCAATTTTTCCAGTATACACAAATTAATCTTTGCTCATTTGAACCTAAATGACCCTAAAGTTTTATGACTCATTTTCACGTGAAAAACTGCAGGTGCTGATTTGCATTTTTTGGTCACATTATTCTTCTTCTTTCCTCCCCATCTCGTCCTTTGATTATTAAACTCTTTGGTGGTATCTCATGCTTTCATTTTACTTGCTTTATGTATTTAGTAGAAAAGCAGATTTCCCTTCTCCATCTCTGCACGTGTCTTATAGTTTTGATTCTCTTGCAAAGTATTCTCTCATCTGGAAATGTCTTCCAATACATCCTCCTGAGTGATGGCTGCAAATACAAACCTGACATCCTACTTTGCAAAACAATTTCTGAATGATTTTCCAAAGCCGTCAGGCAGCACCTCACATGCCCTCACCCAAAGGAACAATCTTCCCACCAGCTGCTCTGCCCGTGCCTTGCCTCGGAGGTTTCTCTTCACAGCCTTTTTTTATAACCTCAGCTCTCACACAGACTGTGGTACCCACGTACTACCCACCACCAGGTAAAAGTGTATTTTTACTCATCTGGGTAAGACATGGTCCAAAGGGTTTTGTGTAAGTGAATTTGAGACTAGGTATGAAGCGGCTCTGTTTGCAACTGCAGATTGGATTTCGGCTTTCATAGAATCATAGAACGTGTTGGGTTGGAAGGGACCTTTAAAGGTCATCTAGTCCAACCCCCCTGCAGTCAGCAGGGACATCTTCCACTAGATCAGGTTGCTCAGAGCCTCATCCAGCCTGGCCTTGAATGTCTCCAGGGATGGGGCCTCCACCACCTCTCTGGGCAACCCGGGCCAGGGGCTCACCACCCTCATTGGAAAGAACTTCTTCCTAATGTCTCATCTAAACCCACCCTGCTCTTCTTTAAAACCATTGCCCCTCATCCTATTGCTACATGTCCTTGCCAACAGCCCCTCCCCAGCTTTCCTGTAGGCCCCCTTCAGGGACTGGAAGGGGCTCTAAGGTCTCCCCGGAGCCTTCTCTTCTCCAGGCTGAACCCCCCCAACTCTCTCAGCCTGTCCTCACAGCAGAGGGGCTCCAGCCCTTTGGTCATCTTCGTGGCCTCCTCTGGACCCGTTCCAACAGGTCCATGTCCTTCTGGTGCTGAGGGTTACAGAGCTGGACACAAGCTGGACAAGCTTTCCTTGGAGCTGGGTGCTGCAAGCTCATCTGCTGCAGCGCTGCTTTGGTTTCCCCACTAAAATTTGTAGATTGATTTAAGGAGACTCTGCTTGACCACAAATTAAATTGCCCCCTTTTTTCTTTTTTTTTTTTTTTAACATTAAGCAACGATTTTCTACTAACCTTCTCAGTTTTGAGTGTCTGATATTCATTATGGTCTCATTTCAAATTAGGGACCCCATACACCCTCCAACAAAATCCCATCTGATTCAGGAGTATCAAAGGGACTGTTAATGATTGAAAAGTTTCTTCTTTGATATTTTTTTATTTAATTTATGCCACTAAACACTCCAATTACTTCAGCAGCGATTCTATTCTTTAAATCTCAATGTAGGTAATGGCTTGGTTTTCCCACTCATCGTAGGCTGTTAAACAATTCTAACGTCTCAGCGTCACTACTATTCACAAAAATACCTTTTGCTCACTCCCGTTCCCAGGCTCTCCATTCAGCTTCACAAAGAGGGTTACCAGTTAACCTCCAGTTAACCTCCACAATGTGTTCCGTTTGCACTGCATTCTCAGGATTACTACTGCATTTTGTCATTTGTCACCTTTTCTCCTATTTCCCTATTGTGAATTATTGTATTCTATTTCTAGTATCACACAGTATTTTTAATAACAGCCTGTGTAAACTCTTATGTCGTTATATCTAATCAAGAGGAAACTACCCTAGGTAAGCCAGAAATCAAAGAATTGAGAAAGGAGAGCTCTCTATATCGACTCTTCACAGCGCAAAACCAAAAAAACGCACTAAAGTAAGAAATTAATAAAAAATTAATAAAAAATTAACAGCTTCCAATGTTGAACAGTCACAGGTTTTGCCTTGACTGGGCAAAAGATGAACCCTGTGCCAGCTGACACCTGAAAATAAGGCTGTTGTGATGGAAGGTGACTATCCCAACCTTGCACCACACCACCCCAAGATAAAGACCAAGTGCATTAAAGCTCCAGCTTTGCTAAGGTGCCACGTGTGCGATAAAAAAAATAATGCTTTTTTTCCCTTGAGGGCAGCCTGGTTTCAGCCTGGCAGGTCCCACGTACACGGCTCCTGACACCCCGAGGAGGGATGCGATACCTGACATGGCCAGGGGCAGGGCTGCCGTCCTTCAGGAGCTTTAGCTCACTGCCGTTAAAATTAAAATTTAAAGAGAGAGACACCGTTGATCTGAAACGGCTACCCACAGTTATACACGCAGAGCCGGCCCCTAACCATCAGGATTGTTATTTTCACACCGATCTGCTGCTACATGGTTGTTTTATTAATAGAAAGGATCACACGCAGCCCTGAGGCAAATTTAAATTCAAATTCTGCTATTTCATGTCATTGTACAATATGGCAGGCTGTTGTTTGATTTGGTTTCAAGTAAAGCAGGCTAACAAACTTCCTTCCAAGCCATTAATTCAGAAATGTAATAAGGCTAACACAACTGCACTGACTCATTAAAGCAATTCGATGTAAGCTGCGCTCATTAGAGCGGCTACCATCTATATTCCTACGACCGCAGCCTTGTTTTCAGACAGCATCAGAGATGACCTGCTGTGCCAAATGCCTCTTCTGTCGCAGGAGAACTTCAGAGAAACAGCAAAATGGAAAACCTTACTTCACTCAGGCCTTAAAATCCATTCCGCCACAAGAAAATTATAACATTTTGAGGCTCTCTTTTCAGCCGCAAAAAGGTTATTTCATTAGATAAGGAGGGAAATGCTACAACAATACATACAGTACTGCGATGACAGTCATGCAGGACCTAAGTTTACAGATAAAATTGATAAAGTTCCTCCTATATTTGGTGGAAAAGATGGTTTATGAGTACAGGAAAAAAAATAATAAAAAAGACTAATTATGGGTGGGCCACAGTTGAAATAATAAGAACCAGCCCGTGACCTTGGTGTGCTGCCCGGCTGTCTGTCAGTCTAAAAACCAACTGTGGAGAGAGGGCTGTTGCCCAGGGGTAGGGAGAAAAAGCTTTCTGTGTTTAAAAAAAATAAAAAGGACACTAAGTGAAGGTACAAAGACAATCAAGGCAGCATTTAGCCTTTAAGCAGTGACCTTTACAGGTGTTCCAGTCATTAAGCGAATAATTAAGCCCAGCCCTTGGACTAGATCAACCCACAAAGCACAAAATTCTTGAGCAAGGCTAATTCTGAGGCCTCCATCAGAGAAATTAAATAGCTTAACACAAAGCGGCTTGTATTCTCTTAGCATACGTAAAAAACAGGGTGCTGTTATTCACCTAACACAAGGGAGAGAGAAGTGCAGCAGACTTTTGACCCACTACTACATAGTCAAAGGAACTGCCTAAGAATGACAAAAAAAAAGAAATCTATGTGCATATCTGCTGTTTCCTAAACAAAAACCTGTTTATTCAAACTCAGGTCACACTCAACATTTAATAATGTTGTAACTGCGCTGACAACACTGCAGGCTTGCACAGGCTGGTGGCCTCATTACATATCTCCCTATGAATGAACTCAAGAGTTCACACTAGATGAAAAAGTTTTTTAAACAGATTTTATTTATTTATTTCAATTTTGAACCACTACATCTCCTGTAACTAAGGCACCAATGCTGGGAAAAGCACCTGGCATGTGCACAGAGGAATTTGGGAGTAGAACCAGAACTTTTCTGCCCCCAAAATACATGCCTCTCACTTGAACTACAGGAAAATCACTTTAGCTAAAAATGACAGAACATCCTGTATCGCCTCTGTGGGCTGGACAACCCCTGTCTTCTACAGAAAGGCTGCCCCTCAGGCTCATCCCTGCTTTCCTTCAGTACCCAAGATAGGTCCTGCCATGTATCCATAGAAAGTGATTGGGTTTCAGCAGGACTGCTCAGAGACACCTAAGGAGAATTTCACCCACTATCTTTATTTCTGAAAACACTTCTAAAGTTCTTTCTCAGTTCTAATTTAGAAGGCCTCCTGAGTAACCTGCTAAATAATTAGTACCTCTTTCTTATTTTGCTACCGTAATGTGAATAGTTAATACGTTCTTTAGTAACTACTATATAACAAGAGAATAAAGTGATGCAGTCCAGCTTTAGAGAATATTTACACGCTTCCACAGAGGCACCTGCACAGGGCGTCTGAGTGGCTCACATCCCTTTTACCATCATCGCATTGAGAAATTCTTTAAAGTTTCACATCTCCTTCAACAAGGATCCCCAAACACAAAGTCCAGTGCTGGCAGATATTTTGTGAAACCTTTGGGGGTGTTTCGCTATGCTTATTGCCATGCGTCCTCTGGTTGTGTCTTGCCAGCCTTCCTTCCGCATGCTGCTGCACACAGAAGGTGGACCGTGCCTCCTCCTGCTCCATCACAGGCCACGGCACCAAAGCCACAGGCTTTCCTGTGACAGCAGAAGGTGGAAAACTCCTGTATCTTTGCTCCTCCCAACACCTGTATTATAACACTGCCTTTATAATCTTGATGGAATCTTTATAACCTAATGGAATAGGCTTAATAAAATTCAGATAAATTGTCCCAAAGGAGCCATTGAGATGGCAAGATGGCATTTCATGTAGGAGTGGTGGAACCGTTTCAGAACAACGGTCAGCCCAGTGCTACAGCACCAGCTCCATGCTGTTGCCTGGGAACAGGGACCAGCAGCCTTCTACAACACTGCCCTTCCATATATCCCCACCACCAGCTATTTTCAACTAAGGGATGCTTGGATGACTTCCAAGCCCTTCAAACAGTCTTTTCCTTGAGCCCAAATTCTCTGTAACAGGCCCATAAACACATGAGTGGACAGGCAATTATTCAAGGCTTTCCAAGTTCATAATCTCTCCTCGTTCACCTGTGATTTCTTGGAGGTTTTCTGCAGCTTTTCTCCCTCAGCAGTCCTTTTCCCAGCACATGCCAGTCCAAAAGTTTTTTTTCAACTTTCAACTCTGGACAAGTTTTTCCGATGCTTTGGGTTCTCCAGGTGAATATCAGAAAAAACCAAGGTGGTGGCGAGAGCCGGGAACAGCGCAAGGAAATTCTCAACCAGAAAAATCCTCAGCTACTTTCGAGAGCTTTCTATTCTTGAGCTCAGCACAGACAGCACTACAGATCAAAAGGAGCAAAGGCCCCAAAGCTTCACAAGCATCCTCAGATAATACTCTCAAAATTACTCCTCACAATTAAGCTGCATCGTCTGGGAGACTATCAAATGTTTGCTGTAGTCCTGCACCAGACACAAATTCACAGCACCAGATGCAAGCTCTGAAACCACCTTTGGCCTTATTTCAGTGAAACAAATGAAGAAACGGCCCAGTTCTCTGGAGTAATTTGGAAATTAGCATGCAAAATAAGAGTCAGGGGTATTTTAGGGCTCCAGGCTTTGAACTTGACCCATGAGTTACTTCCAGCAATGTCTGAGGAGCCCCAAAGAAGTATTTAACCATGCACCAAGATGATGGATGCAACCCGTTTGCTGTGCCCTTAGTTCTCCAGGAGCACTACTGCAGGAATCAGCCTGCTGGTGAGAAAGTGCATTTTCCATTACTGGTATTTTTTGCCTTGTGTATCTGTCCTGTTTTATCTTCAAGGAAGTAGAATAAACCTGTAACAGCAGCTGCCAAACATTTCTGCTCCTCACTGCATATTCCTTCCCTCTCCCCCATGCCATTGAACGCTGAACTCTATCTCCAAAAATTAAATGGGGAAGAAGTTCACTGCTTAACCGAACAATTTAAAGGGACAATTGCCTCTTCCCACCTTCTTCTCTCCATTTTTAACACCCTTCATTTCAATACCATCATCACTTGCCACAGTGTTTAGAAAGCACCAGCATAATTAATTATAAGGTTAAAATTCATGATGGTGAAGAACTGACAGCAGTTAGGATGTTTTTATAAAAACAGGTTAGAGACACGACAATTGGTCTCCAAACTACTGTACAGGAAAGCATTCAATTTCCAACTCTAAGAGGAATTTTCCTCGCCTACATCACCCCTGAGCGTGAAGGAGACTCTTGGAAAAATGGAACAGAGTGTTCAAAACACCAGCAGACCCTGTGCAATACAACCATACCTTCAAAATCACCAGCAGGTCACCAAGCCTGTGTGTTAAAAGCTAGGATCTATTCAAATATTCTCATTGTAAAGAGGATATATCTTCATTTTGACGAAAGGGGGCTTAAAGCAACATGGCAACATTACGTTTCTAGCTGTAGGCACATCCTCCAATCTGCCTTACTTTTCAGTGAGACTGAAGAAATCAGCGCTGCTCTGAATCGCACGTTACGGATGGAGTGTCATTAGACTCAGAAGAGGCTGGATTACAGCGTTACATTCATTAGGACAACAAGGAAACACATTCAGTTTGAACCAAGGCCTGTCTTCAATGGAGAAGTACTAAAAGCAAAAGAATAAAACTATTTATGGTATGTTTAAAAAGTGAAATAAAGGCCTGTAATTACCAGGTTTTTAATGGTCTCTGTATCAAGCTATTGTTTCAAAGCCATAGAGCTGCTAAAGGACTGAGAGAAGGAATATTTTAATGTTACAGCACACCATTATGGGGTGCAAAAAAAAAAGGGCTGAGGTGACCCCCAGGCAGGACTGGTGCTAGCACACCGCTTGTGGTAGCTAGGCATTAGGGAAATAACCGGGGTGTCAGAAGAGATGCAGGCACAGCCCTGCAGGCACAAGCCAAAGGAAAACAGGACCAAAGCAAACAGTCTGGCAGAACCCAATCATGCTGGTCTCAGGGGGTTTAATTCCCCAGCATAGAAAGAGGAGAAGAAAAGGCACCACGTCTCCTACCTTGACCTATGGACTTCCACCTTCTCTCCATTTAATCACTCCCAGGCAGACTCACTCCATGGGAAAAGAATATTATCCCAGACCAACTTGCAGTCCAAACCTCGTGTCCAAAAATAAACACTCGGGAATGCATTCAAGCAGCAACTGGAAAATTTCAGAGTAGGAAACCCCAAGAAACGTGACTAACGTTTAAGTCGGGCAGGCCCAATTCTCCTGCCCTCCTGTCCTGCAAACATCTGGGTGCCAGCATGTGTCAGAGGGTGCATGATGGCACCCTGCAACGGTGCGTGCGAGCTCAGTACGTGCCAATGGGAGAGGAACCCCAGCAGGGTGTGATGGAGAGCTGCCCGGGCTGCCTTCGCTCCCGCTACAAATGCAAGGATAAAAAACATCCTTCTGGGAATTAGCATTTGCATTTTGTTTGTGGGTTTGGTTTGTTTGGTTTTTTTTTTCAGGCTGCTCTAGGCAACATATTTGTAGTTCACTGGACACAGGCTTCCTAATAATCTTTATTGTTTCTGGTAATTTTTAATGAGTTGATGTAAGGCAATTTCACTTCCTTCCCTCTTAAAAAGAATTTATTAAAAAAAAAAATCTGTACAGGAGTAAAAGCCTCATAAACAGAGGAGCCACATGCCCATGATTGGAATTAAAGGAGCCATCTGTTTCTTTACAGTCATGCACATCTCAGACAAAAAGTACACACACGACATATGTCATTACTTCCACTTTCCTAACGGAAAATATTTGTCATGATTCCCTCCCACAGGACCGCAGGAAGCTCCACCACCAGCTTTGTAATGCCTCAGGAACCCCTCCCACTAACACGCTGCCACCTGCGTATTCAGCTTTTTTCTCTTCCTCTTCCTCAGCCAACCCAGCACGGTTTTTTCATGCCTCTGTGAACCCTTTGCAAACACATTTTCCACAAGATCTGCAGCCGGGGATGGGCTTACTGAATTCTACCATCAAGAGGAACTGCGCTGTTGAGCTCCGTTCATATCGTTTTGTCTTCCCATTTAAAAAGTCAATTTAGGAAATGAAGCTATTCATTGGATGATATATTTTCGTGTCAACGTATTGTAGCCTGCAGTTTTTTTCCCTTCACCTACTTCCAAATTGCTCTGACAAAAGCAGAGTGATGGAAAGGCACTAGATATACCTAGACATACTTCACAGCATCAACTTTCAGCCAGTTACAGGCAATTAGTGCAAAAATTCACATTTGCCCTCACCGGCAGAAGTAAGCAGCAACACTGTATTCTCTCCTTTGCTCTTCATCACACACGTGTCACCAGCTGGAGACCCAGGAGCTGGAGATCATAACTTCAAGGTAACATCTACACAAACAGCACACGGCCAAGCTCTCGCTACCTTATTGACAACAGTAACAGACTAAGACGCATATTTATAAAGCGTTCAAAAGCATCATCTGCAGTTGCATATATCCCCAGAGTGGTCTCCTGGAGGAAAAAATGCCTCTTCTGGGCCAGGTTTTGAAAAAAAAGTATGGTAGACACCACATCTGCTACTTCACGTTCCTCTCCTGCTGGAAATGCACAACCGCTTTTATCCTGAGGATCCCCGTACACCAGAGCTTTTGGGTGCATCCCACCTCAACTCAAAAGCCTTGCTCAATTAAACATCTCCCACTGTTCCCAGAAGCTTTTCAGCTTTACAGCGTGTTCAATTAGCATCTAATCAAAAGAAAAGTAGGATCTGTAGGACAACTGAAATAATCAGTATTTCTTTAATCTAACAAACTACTAAAGCCCTGACATCCTGAGATGAAATTACAAATTTACACACGCTGCCCATCAAAGCAGCTCCTGTCAGGGGCAAAATTGGTGCAGCATCTTTAGGAGTCAGAACTGCCCCAGTGATGCTGCCCTGGAACGTGAGCAGGGATGCTCGGGAGAAGCCATCAGGAGGCCGCCATCGCACGGGGACACATCTGGCATCCGTTCTGCTCTCTTCCACTACCTCAGCCCTGGCAAACCAGCCTATCCCTAAACTCTAAAAACCAGACCAATGACAAAAGCCCTCAAAAAAAAAAAACAACTCCTGAAAAGACATAAAATTCTTCCACTTAAAACATCTCCTTCTCTTTCCCTGCCTTGCCGCAGCTCAAACACTGAAGAGTTGGTGACTACCTACTGTGCCACTGAGACATTGTGAAACTATTTCTGCAGAAAAAAATCAAAGAGGAGCTTAATTTAAGTTTGTCTGACCTGGCATGTTACCCTTGCTCTCAGTTACGGAAAACCTTTAAATAGGAACAGAAAAAAAAAAAAGAAAGTAAAAGTCGTCTGGTTCTTCAGCTTTTTTCTCTGAAGGCATGAATGCTTCTGACAGAAGTTATTTATCAGGGGCTAAGAGAAAACTTCTGAAACTAAAACTCTGGCAGCTCTGCAGTTACACAAAGGGAATATTTCCTTCCCCCATTGTGCTCTCCCATGCAGATAATCATTTCTGTGCATAGACACGCATTTCATTATTTGCAATACTCTGTGACCCTGAGATGTTCCGTAAATTCTCCATGTCAGTTCAGTAAAAAACATTGTCTTCCTCATGTCTATCCATGTTCAGTTTCTGTGACATCTTCTTGCATTATTATGCAAGATTGCCCATCCATGGCATTAACCCCTTCGCTTTGATCATCTATGGAATGCGTAATGATGAAAGATGTTAAGGTGAAAAAATAAAACAAAGCACTCTATCCTTAATTCAAATATTGAGTAAGTTGATGTACATTTTTGAAGTCCTGTACAAAAATATATATAAAAAAGAAAAGCATCTATGTTTTTATCTAGCCTTCTAAATGGAAACTTGTAACACAAGGTTTGCACTGGGGCTGCCATGAAAAACCAGATTTGTGTTTCAGAGGTGCAAAGTTAGGACATACCTCATGATTCCCACACTCTTCTATTCCACAAATATATTCCTAAATAGCTGTGTACACTGACACCTTATTTAAAAAATAACTGAGGTAAACCCCTGCTGAAGAGGAGAGCAAGGTGTAATCTAGATTTATTGACATTTCAGCTGTCCTCATGCAATGTTCACATGTCATTCTGCCTTCTAGTAATTACAGTCTAATACAGAGTAGGTAGATAAATATATCCATCCTGACTATCCCTCACCTACACATGAAAATCTCTCTTCAAAACATTAAGGAAAATACAACCAATTGTATACATATTAGAAAAAAAGCAAATGAATGACACAAGAGCAGCTGGGTCTTGCCCTTGAACTTCCAGGTACCGATGAAGCCTTACCTATCTCTAAATCATGCCACCCAAAATCGCATCACTGAAAGCATCAAGTCAATTTTCTCTCTGGCTTAGAAACATACTTCTAATTAAACCATGGAACAATTGGGAGTGCTAAATCCAGACATAAAGGTTATTTGTTTGAGTAAAGACTTTTTTAAATGACACTATTAGGAATTTCATGCGATATGGAACTAATTTTCAAGCTACCTTGGGTTTCTGCATGAAGGACAATGGAGAAACCTAAATGTGAGTGAGCATACAATAACAGTAGACTGACCCGTGCGAACATCGGAGATGGGTGCTGTCCTGCCCCAGCCCTCCTCGTAATTGGCCTATTTCAGGAGGAAATCAGCTTATGAAATTTCAAACTAATACCCAAAAAGCCATCAAATACCCATAGAACAAACACGAATACCACAGCCGTCCCCCTCAGCAGCGTTAGCCCAGAAGCCATTTACCTGAGTGGGCCAGGAAGACAGCATGAAACCTTTTATCTCTGGAGTGATGCAGCTCCAGAGTGGAGGCGGGGGGGGGGAAATAATTTTTGGTAGAAAAATTGCGTCTGACAAGGCTCCTCAGGGCGGACATGCTCATTGGCATGGATGCGATGACTGCTGTCAATGTCACCCAGACTAGCCAGCAGCACCCAGGGCCAAACCCAGCAGCGGCCACACAGCCGGCGTTCTTCAGGATCCACACCAGAAATCTCCTTCTTCAACCACCAGCAACGTTAAGGTTTTTCCTGCTGATTGATTCTGCTCCGATTTCATGTTCTCCCTGACAAAGCAGTTTCACTAGCCAGAACCTATCCACATCTTGTGCTAATAAATGCTCCGTATTAATTTATTTCTATTTATTAAACCTCTTCTAGCAACAGTAGAGGTTATTTTTAGGCTCGGAAGTAGAAAAGCAATCATTCTGTTATAGCGGGGAGTGTCAGTAAACTGAGATCAGCTAAGGAAACCAGCAATATGTCAGGAAAGCTCTTTCTGGATCCTTCCACCACTTCTTGACTAACAAAGGCTGGCCAAGATGAAGCATGAGCACGCATACGTGGAGGTAACTGTCACTTGCTACTTACGCAAGTTTTGAAACGCTCTTTTAACGCTCACTCTTTACAGTGGGAAGAAATCATCCAACAAGCACAGTTTTCCATCATAAACACAAAGCACCTACAAGATAAAAGCTACCAGCTCAGCCCTGCTAAATCATCCACCCGGACTGCAGCAGGGAAGAGGGGATAACAAACCCGTCAAACCGTTTTACGCGGTGCACAGGTTGTTCTCTGTTACATTACCTAGAGGATATAACACACGAGAGAACTGCACCTTGACAGAAAATGTATACAATTAAAAGTTAGAACTCCAGTGGGATGGATAGGAGCTGCTTGGTTAGGAGACACACTTCATCGCTATACGGTGCGGCTCTTGGCTCTCGTTCTGCCTGAGGGAAACACTTCAGCATGGGCGTCTATTTTAAAGATGTCAAACCACCAACCGATATTACAAAACAAAAAGCGTTCTGAACAGAAAGCGCTTCAGAACAACCCACATGCCACAATTTATTTTAATTTTTTTTTATAGTTAAAAAGTTCTTCGTAAATCTGCCTTCCCTATTCGCATGTCTAATCTGGTTTCAGCTCTTCACCAAGTTTATTCTAAAGCGGTATTGCCAAGGAGAATAAAAAAAAAGCTACAAGATGCACAAGGAGTTTTGGCAATATAAAAAATGTTATGCAAAACTGACCTGATTCTGGAAAAAAGTGAAATGTGAACACAGCATGATATAATTGCATGAATTTGTTATTACACAGTCAGTCTAACGACATCTGCTTCTTTCTGTGCCTCACTGACTTGCACAGGATAAAACGCAGACTGCATTAGATGCTGGTCATTCAGGAAGGACATCAGCTGACTGTGATCTGTATTTCCAACTTGATTATTTTAGGCATTTTTATGAAATGCCAGAAATTTCTTTTTCTTACAGAAAATAACCGTCTGCAAAAAAAGTATCACTAGCAAAGTTGAAATACTTCTAAAACGCGACTGAAAGAATAACTTGAAAACAAACATCATAAGAAGGGTTAATTTTGTATCAGGACACTCAGGGATTTTGCACTAGGATTTCTTTTTTTACCTCGATTTATCACTTTGAATTTATTTGGTGTTTCCTCGTCTCATTTTCATGCGTCAGTGTATCACAATCTAGAACAAAGTTTGATTCCAATGCTTCTACTGGAAAACCACTGTTTCAGGGTGTCATGCTCAGAAATCCACATAATACAAACAGAACATTGTAGAGTATCACTAGCAGAAAAGTTATCAGTAGTTTCTCAGGTATTTGCTCTTTAACTTATAATTAGATAGATCCTCCAGTCAGGCAGACAGTGGTCCCACCTAATCAATAAGGCTGTGCACAAAAAGCAACTGAATCAGGCCAAATACAACAATAAAGGGGTAGAGAAAATTACATTAAATGGGTGCTATCATAATTAAGGACTGAAAGATAACAATGGCAAAATTCTCCTCTCTGACTTACGTTGCTGATGAAAGCACTGGGTGTACCTGTACTGTAATTTCCGAATTGAAGATATAAATGGTACTGCCAGTGACTTTCATGTATCTCCCCTGTGCAAATAAAACCCAGAAAACCTAAATGGCAATGACAGATCCATAAACAAAAAGAAATATATTTCACTAGAGCTTGAAGAGAAATGCAATGTTAGAGCATAAAGAAATACAATAATACATTTCGTTACATGGCACATACTTGAGATAAAACCCCAAATCCCCGAGCTGATAATTGCCAGCCACAATGCCATTGAGCATGGTCCCAGTGCTGCAGAAGACATCTCACTGGAGCAGGTGGCTTGATAGAATCTAGCAGGACTTATGTGATATTTTGCAACCCAACTATATTTTACTCTATGTGATATACAGATAGATAGACTGAAGGAAGCTCCTTGCATCAAAACCAGTAGGATGTTTCATTCTTAACTAGCCCACTCTAGACCTGCCCACTCTAGACCTGCCCACTCCAGACCTGCCCACTCCTGTACGCACCATTAAGAAACAGAAAATTATTCATATTTCACAATGCAACAAAACACTTCTAATTGAGTCTGGATAGATACGATATGGAAATTGCAATTACAGTAACTCCAGCTGCTGAGACAGAATGTGAACAGCAGCCGTGGACTCTAAATCCCAGTGTAACAGTGCTCTCCAAAATTCCCCAACAAGACTGATAAACATGGACAATCCTGCAGTGAGACTTAAGTATATTTTCCTAAAAATATGGTTTTGTTCTCATTTGGTGTTTTTTTATTTGCTTTTTTTTTTAAATTTTATTTTGTTTTTTATACTACATGCATTAATTGGAATAATACTAAGTATAACTCAGTTACGTGCTCAGCAACAGCAATTAGAGTGCTCAGCCTCAGAATAAATCTTTATTGCAAATGCTTTTCTTGTAATATCTGAAATTATTGTAAGACTTGTATCAAGTTTAAAATGTAACATGGGGATAGTCATAGAACCATAGAAGAGTTTGGGTTGCAAGGGACCTTTAAAGCTCACCTAGACCAAGCCCCCATAGCCCTAATGCTATCCAAGCCTTGAAACCTGAACAAAAGGGAGGCAACAAGAGGAGAATGCCATTTTCAGTAAGAGTTAAAAGCGATTACATTGGTTTGGAATGAATTTTCCACTTACACTGAAACATCAATCACAGCTCCCACTTTCCAATTATCTCATCGCTGTTGATACACTGTTTACACAACAATTAAAAACAGAAGGTCTATTTCATTTTTCAAGTATAGCAGTCCTGCTGTTTTGTTGGATTTCTTTTTCCCTCCCCCCAGAGATGGCCATAAAAAGAACTACATACATTTTTATCATTAGATATAAAAACAAGTCTCAAACATTTATCTGTTTCTTTTAAGAGCCGTTAGGTACAACTTAAAGAACAGAAAAGAAATTCCGGTGCAAGTTCCATCAGATTAAACTTCTACTTCAGTCTATTAATTAATCCATGCCTTAATTCAAAACGAGGGCTCTCAATCCTGTCATTACATTCCATAAGCCCTGATGATTATAAAATATTAGTTCCGAACTGCTCCTGTTAATATTAGGCTCAATCAATTCAAACTTAGACTAACTGGCATCAAAAGACGGTGTGTATCTTTAAACTGTCTAGGCATTGATCTTTGTGTTCAATATTTCTTTTATTTAAAGATATTTAAAAACTTAGGTAACGGGAAGCCTTTCTGCTGAGAAATGCAGGATATTGCTGTGCAATAGACAGTGCAAACCTGGCTGCTTTTCACATGCTTTGCTGAGAAAGCGCCAGAGGTAACGAAGACCCATCGTACATCCCCACCTGCCGCTGAAAGAGAGCCAACGTTGAAAGGCATCTATTTTTAGGGGGATACTAAAGGTCAGCGAGCTAAGGCCTTCAGTCATGCGATGGCATCCGCACATTAAGCTTCAAGATGCTTGTGAGCAAGGCATTTGCTATACAGTAAATGGCAGATTATCTTTTTTTTTCCAAGACGTTACATATTCGCAAGTTCACCTTCAGTAAGCAGCGCCAAAAGTGCTCTCAGGAAAAAGAAATGGCACAATTACAGCTCAAGCAGGAATTAGAAAACGGCTGCGCAATATAATGAGAGCCTCTGGAATGCTGTCATGATCCCGTTTCCCATGAGAACAGCAAGAATCGGAAGGTGGGTTTTTAGGAAAATACGCAACATTTTTAAGTTCTTGAAGAGACACTGAAATGTCATACAATCTACAGGGTGCCATAGAACTGAGGGGAAAAAAAAAACCAACCAACCTTTCTGTGTGCACACAGAGATAAAGCATCACATTACACACATGCACATACAAAACACCCTCTTTGACAAGGGGTGGAGATGAGCCTAAAATGTCACAGCTGCCTGGGGGCAGGAATTACCCTGCCTCAGCCTGGCCACGTAAGTGACACCCAGCAAAGCCCCACTGCCTGCCTTTCTCTGGCTCCGAGCAGCAGAGGGATTTCAAGCAAATATATGGAGCCTGGGCCTTGCTGAGCCACCTCGGCAATAAAATAATGGCTGGCACAAGGCTTCACCGATGGCAACAGACAGCACATGCAGGAAGACACATGCGAAGAGCGATGCCACTCACTCACTCGAAAGCCAACGGGATGTTTGGCTGAACAATTTCGAAGGCTGACTTCAACAGTAGACGAGCCAGGCACGGCAGGAAACAGGAGCCGTAGCTACAGCCACACAGCACACCTTATGGTGCGGAGCCCAGGCAAGTGCCAAGGGCCAACACGTGGAGGACAGATGTGGAGCTACAGCTGAGGAGCAGCCACAGGGCTCTAACCACTGGCAGAGAAAGGACAGAGCCTCCAGGTCTGTGCAGACCAAATATTCTCTGTTTGTCCAGCTTGATCTCCTACAGCTGGGGTGTAAGCAGCTATCCTGCTGATGACAGAGGAATTACGCCCTAAGATATGTACGCGCTATTTAGCCCCTTTGCATTTGCAAGCAAAATTTGTTTCCCTGCTGTGAAGTCCCCCTTTAGCACTTCTGTCTAAGGTTTCACCCATGATGTCTGAGTTGAAATTAAGCCACTCTTCACCTCCCCAAAATGGGATTTCTTGGCAGGAGGGATCAGCTCACAGAATCTAAGAGAAGAACCATCTCTTCCTCTACAGCAGGTCTCCTTCTTCCCCGTGTAGGTGTGAACCCTCTCTGCCAGTTCTGCAGACATCACCCTGGGGAGCTGGAGTTCAATGAAGAGTAGCACTTCAGAGGAGACCTACTAGGACTACTCCCCACAAGAAAACTAGCCTGGCTTCTGTTCTGGAGGTAGTTTGCTACATGGCACGTAAATAAAATAGATTAAAATTCAAGTATTTTAATGACTACCAAAATCCGGGCCTTCGGCTGAACAGGGAATGATCATAGTCCTGTCACAGTGAATGAGATGGACAATGTCACAGAAGGTCACTACTGATAAGCTCACAGAAAAAATAGCTTACTGCAGTGTAAGTCAATGCACGTTTGTAGGTGCTTGTACCCAAATGGTATGATAGAATGGTTGGGATTGATTTTGTATTTCAGTTTGCAAAATAAATTCATACAGCAAACTTGTAGGGAATCAGAACATCATGAATTTTTAGAAGATTTAGAAGAAGAAAAGAAAATAGCTTTTTAGAAAGGAAGAAAGAACAGCAGAAAAAAAATGAAAGAAAGAACATAAGAACGAAAGAGCAAACTTTGCAGACCGGCATCATTCATCCAGGAGCCTTTCCAACTGGAACGCTACCAGCACTGCTGTGCTGGCACCAGTCGGAGGAGGATCCAATCCATTCCTCCTCCTTCCAGTGTCCATACACCTAATGTGAGCAAAAACGTAGTCCTTGAGGATGCTATATGTGACTTTGAATGGCAGGAGAAAGAAGGTCTATTAAGTTGGTCAACATACAGCAGGAAGACACGTAACACAAGGAAGAGATCTATAGCGCCTACTACTTTCTGCCATGCCTTTGAAGACCTTGTCTGCCCAACAATAAACCGCTCATTTTACATAGTAACTTCTCTCACAAATTGTTCAAGCTATACTATGCAGAAAGCAGGGCCAATGAACTCCAGTGAATCTTAAATGCTTTGAGTGACACTGGAAAGAAAAGCAATGCTTTACCGGTACTCTCTTCTTAGCAAGATGGGGAAAGAAAACAGAAAAAAAAAAGAATTAAAAAAGATGCAGTTCGCTGCGGAGCATTTCTTACTTCACTGTTATTTTTATTATTTGTCATTGCCTAGGGCACATGAGTTTATATTAAGCAAAAAAGTGGAGGAACAAGTTACAAGTTTTATTTTTTCTCTCCTACATTCCCACAAGTCACAGCCACTGATGTGCCACAACTTTTGTCCCTATTATTCAGACTGGGCCTTCCTGCTCTTTTATCACACTATGTTCTGTTTCATCAGAAGCTGAGCAGCAATTTCCTCCACAGCTCAAATCACAGACGTAAAAATGTTCTCCGCCATCACAATGATTTACTAAAGACACTAGGTCCTCCGCATCCTCAATACCGACACCGGCATTCTCGTCTCCACTTTTATGACAGGTAGCAAATGAAGTAATGAAGTAGAAACAAAGTAATAAAATGAAGACAAATCATTCATCTTGGGAAAGTCTGCATCAAACCAATTAAAATAATGTCTTAAACGCACTGGGATAACATACTGTACCTATGGGAAGAGGCTACTAGCATGAGTGCGCCCTGCAATTGGTGTCTTCTCCAATTATACCCCCAGAGGTTTCTAGCTCCAGCGTAATAAAAGATTAACAAATTAAAATATGTGAAGAAATTAGTCTTTGTATTTTCCAATAAGCTATTAAAGGTGACGACAGCAACAAATCTCTGCCTACAAACCGGTCCTCAAGCAGAAAGCTCCGAGAAGTCAAGATGAGCACCAGCTACAGTGAGAATTACGGAGGGCGAGGAGAGTTTGCAGACCTGGGTCGCACAGCTCCAGTCCACCTTACGAGCCCATTGACTCCCCTGTGAGGCAAGGGCTTTCCTGAGGCAGGTAAAAAGGCTGAATCCTGCACTCCCATTAGCACCAGAGGCGCAAAAGCTCCTGCTTTGCTGCGCTTGATGCCGCGGGGCCAGGGAAGTTCTCTCCTCCCCGCTCAGCTCAGGGACGCATCCATCCCCACGGCGTCCCTGAGGACCCAGGGCTCAGGACTATGTGTTTACATGCCAGTGTCCACCCTTACGGTACAAAAAAAAATAATCAAATAGCTTAAAGGGGATGTAAATCCTCAGCGCTTCTCAGTATGAGCCCTCCATGTTGCTCCATCCTTTGTCGTGTCCTCAGCAGCAGTTTCCTCTCGAGTTAAATCACAGGCATAAAAACGCTGGCCGCTGGAGTGATTTACAGAGCTGTAATACAACCAGTAGCCTCCCTCTCTCCCACTGTGGCAGGCAGCACCCGAGGAGATGCTGGAGACCAGAGCACGAAGACATCTGTCGAGAGGGCAGGTTAGGGATGGTCTTAAGGAGGCGAAAACCAGCACAATTTCATTCAGCCCTGCACCCAAAGTGCCCAATTAGTCCTATAAACGTCCTGGCTGCGCTTCAAAGCTGTGGCTGCTCCCCAGCTACAGGGATATGGGCATCGACTGCCACAGATTTTCCTCTAGACAGTCGGTCCTATCTCAGGAGAGATGCTCCCTGGCCTGTGGATTCTCCCATGTGTCTACAAATCAGTGAAAATCTGGTTTGGAATTTCATTCTTCTCTCGTCTAGAGTCCTAGTCTAAAAATAGCACCCATCCCTTTCACATCTGTTGATTTTTAAACAATTTTATAGCACTGCTATCTAATTATAGTATATCACTGCTCATTACAATTACACGCCATTTACTGTTTGCATGGCCAGTGGAAACCCTTTTCATATTCCAAATAAATTCTCCATCAATACCACACATGGTTTTGTCTCAAAGACCTAGCAGAAACACTAAAAAAAATATATATTTTTTTTTTAAGCTCATCATTTCTGACCACTTCAAAGGTTTACAACAGAATTCGGTGTCAAAAACAATGAACAAGAGTTGAACATTGGGAAGGATTGCAAACTAGGGAAAATCCACTGTGACAGAGTTAACTGAAGCATGATGGCACAGGCTATCAGACAAATCTGGATCACTTGAATGGACTGGCACAGCTTAAAGGGGTTTTTCTTTCATTTATAATTAACCACTTGGCTGTCACATCACTGCATCCACGCACTCTTGGTTGCGAATGTTTACACTGAAATCTCTGTAGAAGACACAGAGACTGTGAGCGAGGAAAGGTGAGAAGTTATATATGTCCCCCAGTGAGATGCTATGTTTAGCATCACGAAAGCAGCCAGAGCAGAGGGAGAACCATTCACCAGCAAAACAGCCAGCAAGGCACCAGCTCTGTGCGCTTCCCTGGGCACCTTCGCCCCAGCCTACAGAAACTAATTATTTTGGGGTGACGGAACACAGTGAGGTTTTGGTCTGCGTAGTCTGATACAGGGTACAAGGTACAACTTCTTCTAGGAAGAGGTTATCAGACAAATGTCAGTAATGCTCCCCAAAAAAGTATCAGATGATGCAGACAGTGGTCTATGTAACTTGAGGTAGAGTTCCCAGGAAGTTCTCAAGGAGACAAAAAAGCTTGTCATTCTATTAGCAGCACTCAAAATGGAAAGCGCATTAAGAAATATAACAACAAAGTATGAACCTCCAGTTTAAACAACAAACAAATGAATTCAAGCAAATTAAATACAGTCCATCCTGCCTTAGAAATAGGTGCTTCTGCCAGTAAATATACTCAGAGTAATTTTAGAGAATGACAGAATAATTGGGGTTGGAAGGAACCTCTGGAGGCCACCTAGCACAAACCCCAACTCGTGCAGGGCCAGATAGACCAGGTCACACAAAGTTTATACATTCAGCTCCTCACCTGCTCTGTTTCACAGGAGGTATCGACAAGCTCAGGGTGTTTGCGATTTATTTCTTTAAAATGCTGAAAACGCAGCTGTGAAGATTGAACCTTCTAATAAAGCCAGTGAAGGGTCCAGTGCTTCACCAACAAAGCCTTCAGCCGTGCAGCAGGTGCATTTGTATCTCAGGCAGCCCTTGAAGAGGACATCTCTATAAATCTAGTTTCTCTAAACTTGATGCCACATGGGTATCTTCAGTGGCTTACCTACTTGCGTACCTCAGATATGTTTAAAATAGACTTTACTTTCTTTTTCCTATGGAGAATATTCTTCAAAGTGTAGTCCAACTCATTTCTCACAGCAATCTGGGTCCAAAAATGTGTGCAGCAAAACACTAACACCCCCCCCTCCCCCCTCCCCCCCCAGACAAGACAGGCAGCAACACTGAGCTTTGGAGAGCCACAGACCCATCTCAAGAGCCAGGAACGGGTACTTGTGCATTTTGGAGATTTCCTGATCTGTCCCTCACCAACTGCACCACAAGCCAGCGGAGAGCGCTCTCCATCTCAGTACAACACCAGACCCCTAGTCCGTCACCCAGGCTCTGCTCTCCGGCAGCTAATGGTAAGACGGCAGCATGTGCCACCTGGGCCCATTGAGGAGTGATCAAAACCGCTGGTTATTTGGACCAGTTGTGCCTCACATGTTATCGTGTACCCGTCATGTCCCTTCTTTCCTTAAGCCTTTAAAGGAAGAAGCTGTCTGCTTCCAGTAGTCAAAAGGAATGAGGTTTGCGCTATTGTAAAGTATCTGCAGGGCGAAAGTCTGAGTAGACACTTCACAACTCAACCACAAGCCACGATGCCGTAAGACACTGAGCTTTGTTAGTCCCACTGCTAATCAGATACATGCCTGAAGGGGGCCTAAAGAAAGCTGGAGAGGGACTTTTTACAAGGGTATGTAGTGACAGGACGAGGGGTAATGGCTTCAAACTGGAAGAGGGGAGATTTAGATGAGATGTCAGGAAGAAATTCTTTGCTGTGAGGGTGGTGAGCCCCTGGCCCAGGTTGGCCAGAGAAGCTGTGGCTGCCCCATCCCTGGAGGTGTTCAAGGCCAGGCTGGACGGGGCTTGGAGCAACCTGGTCTGGTGGGAGATGTCCCTGCCCAGGGCAGGGGGGTGGAACGGGATGGTCTTTTAAGGTCCCTTCCAACCCAAACCATTCTATACATCCAGGATTCTACAGCCCTTTGCAGAACGATACAACATTGCTCCAAGAGTAATAAACAACACGGGATTCAGTTCACTCCAGGCCCTTCGTTTTGTCTCCTGGCAGCTCTGAGGGATTACTAATTCTGCAATAGTTGCCAGCACCAATACACCAACCAGTGGGTTGAATATTTTAGCTGTAATAAATAGGTTTAAAGAAAGGCTTTCTTCACTGACAACCTGCTTTATTTTTGCCAGCAGGCATGAATCAAAACACAATCACAGTACCCTAGCCTGACTTCAAAGGATATGAACATTTAATTTTTTGCAGCTTTTGCTTCACTGTCCATTGTACTGCAAATACACCCCCGGGCCCCCAAAATCTCTTTCATCGCTGGTATAACGGTCTTTTTTTAACAATACTGAGAGGATGAGATGCATTTCCAGCGAAGGCTGACCCGGCCTGACCTTGTTTATTTTCCATGCCCAACCCGTGGACACCCAATGTGGATGGACACCCAGTGGGTTTCTCCACAGGCAGGAGGCTGAGCTGGGACCAGCAAAGCTGGAGGACACGATGCTCCTGGACTCCCAGCGCTGTTTCACCAGACAGAGCTCGGGCTCCAAAGGTCGACATGGGCCAGCAGATGGGAGGCAGCACATGGTTTCCTCTTGCGCTATGGCATAGCAGAGGACTAGACATCAGACCCAGGATTTAATGCAATGATGCAAGAGAGGCAATTAGTAAATGACTCAGCATCTGCAGACCAGCAGGCCCCCTATTAACCAGCTAAGTAGATTATCTTGGCGGAGATCAGAGATTTTTTCCCTTAAGCTAATTGTCTGTGTGTAACTTCTGCAACTTGTCATACCCTGCAGAGGGTTCTTGGGCTCCAACCCTGCAAGGGACCTGGTGCCCTTCCTCCACTGACATCCCTGGGAATCAGCATGCCCCAACCTCCCTGAGGAGGAGAACATCCTCAGACTCAGAAGTCTCACTGAAAGATGAAAGAAAAAACAATAATACTTCCTATGCTCCCAAATAACATTTTATTCATTAGCCCTCCATTCAAGGGAGGGGGGGGAATGGTTTCACCTGTGAACAGCCTGAACAACAGGATCTAATTAGCACTGTCTCTCAAGTATCTACAGGTTCAGCTTTACTCTGTGCCTGTTTCACAACCAGGAGAACATCAGTCAGTCCAGGCAAAATGCTAGTGCTTATCAAGCAGGGAGACTCCACCAAGCAATATAACCAACTTCAGCTCAGCTTGGGATAAGTTAAAAGAAACCAAATTAAAATCTCTTGTCCTCCTGCCTCACCATTATCTGTTTAAGAGTTAACATAAAAGATCAGGTGTTTGCATTAAGTTCTCAGGACTGTTATTCCAGTTAAAGAGGTGGAAAATATGTTGGCATTAGTGACTAAAGCACCCACAATACTTCGGGAACCCAGCAACAACCTCCTCCTGACTTCCAGGCACTGAACAGGCCTCAGTCTGTTTTACTAGATCCAAAAAACCAACACTGGCTCTCATTTTAGACAGATGCGATGTTGGCCACGAAGCTACATACAGTTAAAAGGACAGACATTTTTCAAGTGTTGCTTTCCATGAGGGGAAAACAATGTATGGCCCGTGCAAGAAAGAAGATAAGGACATGCTTTCCAGTGAAAGGAACCCTCCTCTGTCATCTACCACACAGCCTGGCAACCCCACACCCGGGGAAGAGAAGAGAGGTGTGAACAGCCATTAGAAGATCACAGAGCATCAGCGTGCCTTTTATCTGAAAGGGCTTGGAGGTATTGGCTATCCTTTGATGCTCACAAATACTATGAAACCACTGTTATTTCAGCCAACGGGTGTTTCGCTGTCAGATGCTACCCAGAGACCTTGTGGAACCCTGGCCAACTCTGACACTAATGACGGGAGCACGCAGCTAAACTGTGAAAGTGGGACTAGGAGCGGGGCCACATCACAAGAGGAGAAAAGCTCTAAAAAGAGAGCTATAGGATTTGTGGCAAAGCTGTACAGAAAAGGATATAACTGCCCTGTGAAAATATTTGAGAGCACAGAAGGAATATTCCCTTCCATCTTAGGATGAAAAGCTAACATTTCTACAACCACCACCAGTCCGGAAAGCGTAAAACCAAATCTCAGTTCAGGTCAGACAAAAACGCCATTTAATTTTCACCATATATTAAAAAAAAAAAAAAAAAAAAAAAAATAGAGGCAAACAGAAAACCTGCAAGGTTGGTTTGTTTGATTTAAACAGACCTGAAATGCAAAAGAGGTTACATTCATCCCTCCCTCCTTTGCATTTCAGGTATGTTGTTAACTTTCATCTCTTTTATAAGAAATTTAGGCCCTTTTCCAGGGCTCTTTACACCCATGCTTTATTTGCTACATCATTTGTCTCCTCAATCAACTCCACCTAGTGTCCCCTTGAGCTTCAGAGGCAGATGACAGGACTACTGAGTATTTTGAAATGCACCGCTCTGCTTTCTGTAGGTCCCATGAGCTTCCCCAGTACAGCTTCCAGCTGATCTTGGCATCAACTCTAATCCTTCGCCAACGATGCTGTTCCTCAGCCCAAGGCTCCAGAGGCCCGTTGTCCCCTCTATAAGGCACATGTGAGGTTTGCTGCGTGGCTGGGACCAGCTCCTGGACAACTGCATGTTCCTAAATACTAGACCTAAAGTCCTCCAGGGACCTGCCGGGTCAGGCTACTGAAATACCTCTGGGGATGCGGATGGCTTGACGTTTTCAAGCATTTGTTGATCGCCAGTAAAAGACTCCAGTGAGGCTAAAGCAAACTGCATTCTCAAAATGAGTATTGATCATACAACACTGTTCATTTCAAAACAGACAACTTATCGGATTATTTCTGCTCTTCCATTTCCTCTGTCGGTAATTTTGATTTCACTTTTGAAAGCCCAGTCAGCCCCATTAAGAAATTTAAAACTGCAACACAACGCAGAGCTGCAAACTGTTGCAGAACCCAAGTGTTCAGCAGAAGCACAGAGCAGCATTTTGTTGATGTTTATTTTACAAGCACCGCCCATGTCAAGAGCATTTTACAGGTGCTTGAAATCCCCTATCCCATATTTTCCTTTTGTCATATGACAAGACAAACCTCCCTGCCAGGGGAGGTTTAGACCGGATATTGGGAAAAATTTCTACCTCAAAAGGGCTGTCAAGCATTGGAAAAGGCTGTCCAGGGAAGTGGTGGAATCACCATCCCTAGAGGTGTTTAAAAGACGGGTAGATGTAGTGCCAAGGACATGGTTTAGTTGTGGTTTTGTCAGAGTTAGGTTGATGGTTGGACTCCATGATCTGAAAGGTCTCTTCCAACCTAGACAATTCTATGATTCTAAGACAACCTGTAAGGTGAATATAGCCCTCCTCTGCCTCAGTAGATGCAGTTATCACATTCCCACTCTTGCCCTTCATATTTTATTAAGGTGGCGAGTTCCACACCTGTCCCAGTTGCAAAGAGCAGGACAAGACCTCCCTCGGGCAGGACAAAACCACTTCCAAGGAAGCTTTGCCACACACCCAGATGGCCAGTAGCAGGTAGAGCTACAAGGGCCCAGCTCCACGGCAGCTGTTGGTACGGCAGATCTCTCGACAGTGACAAAGCGGGACGGGAACACTGTGGAAAGAGGCTCTGCCATCTGATGGCCTTGAGCCAGCTGGGACATGGGAGGTCATCGGAGGTCTCTGCAGCACACGGGGCTGCCAGGTGGGTTACAGAGCTGGGAAATATTTTGCAGATACAAGCAGAGAAAGACTTTGAGAGAAGATTAATATGCTTGCATTCAAATTTCATGTAGACACTAAATACCCCGTCCCAACATGCTGTTCAGTAACACCACGGCAGCTAATGTTCTAACAGTGTGCTTTCAAGGAGGGAACTTAATAAGAACTTTTATTAAACACAGCCCAATGTTTGCTGCTTTACTACACCTTGACATTTCCAGAAGGTCACAGGTGAGCACAGCTTTAATCCAAACTATTCAGTAACACCACCGCTCTGCACAGCATTTGTAACATTTAAACTTTCTCATGATTTCCCTTATGAGATTAACATAGGTTTCAAGTAATTCACCAAATTGAGAGCCGCTGAGGCTCTATGGTTGTGCTAGAAATTAAGTTATTGCAAGCTGCAGTGCAGCATGGGTGCTGACTGCTGCCTGGTAAGGAGAAAATCTCACACAGTTTAGTATCAGCAAACCATTGATGTATTTAATTAAGAGTTTGTGAACAGCCCCATTGGAAATAGTGGCAATACACTTCTGTGTAGTGTTGAAAATGTGCAAAGGGTCACAAACTCTTTCTGAACACGGCTCGGTAACTACCCTAGCAGTCAAAACTGAAGATAGTATGACAGAAATTGAAGGCAGTATGATATTCTGATAAAACAACATTTCCCCCCTCTTGCTCCTCAGAAGCTACCACTATTACATTCCACTCCAAGCACCACTGGTGATTGGTATTTACTGAAGATGAAAGCCAAAGACAAGCCCACTCTAAGCCTTTTTCTCTTTCAACTTATGCAAAGGCCAAATTTAACTTCAATCAGACTAGCACAGGAAAGCTCCGTCCATCAGCTGTCAATGCAGTTCAGCTTGTAACTATCTTTTGGTTTTTGCTTTCATGTTCTATTGATTTGTATTGGCAGAAGTTTATGAGCTTCATCTCTTGTTCCGATTGCCCAGTTTTAATATTTGTCGCAGAAAAATTCATTAGAATTGGTACAGACAAAGCTTTAGACGTCAGAAAGCTGAAGACATGTAACAGCATGAAGGTAATGAAACTCTGAAAGTTTTTGTTAGATCTTTTAGCATTAAGTTAAAATTTTTGTAGACTTGCAGAAAGCTAGAAAATAAGCTACAATATAACAATCGGGCAATTTAAGAAATGAAGAGATACAAGGAGAAGCACAGAGAGCGCCAGCAGCACCCAATCACACATGCAGGTATAAAGACAATATCCCTTTTTATGCCACTGATTACAAGCGCTATTGAAGCCTGTTTGGCCATCACTTCAAATCTAACCATATAGATCAACTCATGCCAGTATCTACAGAGAACAACAAAATCTCTTGCAGGCTTTTCTTTTGCCCCAGTGCTCAAACCTCAGCTAGGCTTTTCTTTTCTTGGATCAAAAACATTTCAGGCAATTCCAAAGTGTTTCTCCTGTCTAAAAAATAAACTCCTCCTTAACTTCCCTAAATTACCATTATACTCACTTTCTCTCAGCAATTCAGCCACTGAAATTGAGAAAGAAATGTAGGATCAAGTGAGCAGTTACCTCTCCACCGACCACGAGGGGATTTTCAATGACAAATGCCCCTCAGTTTGGAACTACCACACCAACAACGTGATTTCAGGTTTTTTGTACCGTCTGTCTGAACTGAGCATACATACTCTTAAAGTAATTACAAAGGCAGTCCCTGCACACAAGGAGCTGAAGTCTAGGTGCCACCAAGCCATCATAACCCGTCTGGCAAGAGGCTTCCATCCATGCTTAGCAAGTGAAGATCCCTTCACTCTATAGACGTGAAGGTGGAGCACAGGACCCAGCGGCGAGAAGTGGTCCTCACTCAACACAAAAATTCCATTCATACACTGCACTATTTGAACACTGAATACATAAGCATTTCTTCGCAAGTTTTCAAATTTCCAGAGAGCAAGATAATGCTGACAAAGACCAAAAAAATCCACCGCGCGCGCTTCACTTCTAACACGTAACATTTCAATATATACTTCCCTTAATCTAAAGCTGGGCTCTCCCCAGCAGTAATATGCACCAAACTAACAGCTCCTGAGTCTGAATGAATTCCTTATTGAGTTATACAAGATTGCTGGTAGGCTTTGCTCTCAACTTCCTACATCCAACCTCGGGAAATTCCCACACCAGCTTAACAATAAATTGAGTTCTTTGTCACACTTAATGAAAGAACAGCCACCGAGTTAATTCCTGCCTGCTTGGTCAACAGCCAGCACAAAGCAAAGAGAAATTTGGGGGCATCAGCATTTCAGCTGGATTTCACGCACTTGCCACCATGGTCTATTTAAGCAGGAGTAGCTCAGAGGTTTATTAAAAAGGGATCACCTTGATTGGCTGCAGAGTTTCACAGCTCCAGAAAGCACAAGGAAACAGTTACCTGCAACCCTGCCCCGCTTGGTGCTTCAGGAAAACGAAAAGGAGGGGGAAAAACTCTCAGGCAACCTCAACAAGGCAATATCTAACTTGCTATGGAGTGGCAGTATCAACCCCTGAACACAAAATGCCAGGATTCGTGCAAGGCTCAAGAATATTGAAATATTTTTCCATAAACTGCAGGGTCTAAAAGAGCGAAATCACTGCCCACTGCTGATCTGCAGGCACGCGGGGCTTGGGAGATGCAGATACCTGACCTACAGGCTTAAAATATAAAATAATAAACCCACCAGCTGATGAAATGACACTGTAAGGCAGATTTTTAAAAGGGAAAGAACAAAAAAAAAATGGTTTGGAAAAAACCTGCAGTAGGAAGTAGCGCTTTAAATAAACAAGCAGCAAAGTATGTGAAAAGCGCTAATCCATTTGCCCATTTGAAATATTACTCACTGGATGGCTCATCTCAAAGCACAGGCTTTGTAGTTTATCCTCCTCAAATGACTCCCAGATAAAATTAGTCAGGTGATTTGTGGGATATATTGACTAGAAAGGATTTAGCTAGGGCAACATAAAAAAGAAACAGCTTTATCTTTCAGTGAAAAATGAAAGAGAAGAAAGCAAGCCAGCAAGCTATTATCACTGTATATAAATTAAGCTTTATTAATGAATGAATTAATTAACTACATGGAAAATGCTAGATAAGAGTTAAAATAACACGTTTTCCCTCTTTAAAAAAAAAAAGCAGATCTGAGAAAAAAGCAATACAAATAAAACAAGTCTCCACTGTTTGCTTCGTTTTGGTTTTTTTCCTAAATGTCTGCAACAGGCTGAATTTTCACCTGAAGGTTCCTGAAAATCCCTGAGATGAGACGCTCAGTTTTCTGCTCAGTTTTCTCCTCCAATTCACAACTTTTTCAGCCTTCACATATCAAACACCCTTAGCTTCCCTCTATTAAACCCCCAGGCAACAGGAACTTCCCAAGCTTTTCCCACTGAACACTGGTTTTCTCGGGATTAATTTTCAAGTGCTCAAAAGACAAAATATCCTGACTGTGCTACTCAGGGACTGAAAAATCAAGGATTCTCCTGACATAGGGAAGCAGAAATGGGTGCCCTCAACTTGCCCAGCTGGGTGGGGGCTCTCCTGGGGCTCCAGCTTTGCAGGAGACCTTTGGAGGAACGTCCCAGCAGTAGCGTGACCGATGGTTTATTTTACCTGTAGGCTACCATGGCCTTCATGTTACAGATTTGTGAGAATGTATGTATGCTTTTACATACTGTAAAAATCAAAATCCACCCATCTGAGCTTATTGGGTTCCCTATAAACCCAATATGAGCAGCACGGTTCCCCATAAAGGACTCAAGCTTAAACCTACATACGCATATGACTATACAGTCCTTTATGTAATTGTCCGTATTGCTTGCACAGAAAGAAAGAGAGTAACTTATTGGATCTGATTTAATACCACATTCCTTACACTGAAAAACACTTGTACTCCCTCAAGTAGTGCCACCAATAGCAAGGCATTCATCAAAATACACGGTAGCTCACAGTCTGTGCCTTGCAGCATTTTAAAGTATAATTTTGTGTGAAATGACTGTTGCTCGGGTTTCCTCCAGAAGTCCTTGAGTGCTATTTCTGCTTCACAAACCCCCTCACACAGGACACCTTAATCTCAGAAAAGCTGTAAAGTGCACACAACTCCTGATGGTGCTGCAGGAAGGTATGCTCCAGGAGGCCAGCTAGGAAACCCATGGAGTGGAGGTATTAATACATTTAATTCACTTGGTAATGACTCCTCCGAGATGGGTTTGCTGCATCTTAATATGCTAGGCAAGACGGACCTTCCCAATTGCAGAATATACTCCACTATGGAGAAAAGGTAGGGGAAAAAAGTCTGCTTAACGCACTGCTTGCCTAGAAAGCTGCTTTGGTCAAGCTTTAATTTGAATTGAATCCACCAAGTAGCTTTAGATGGAAAAAAAACCTGGTTGATAAAGGAGTAGTGGTGTCAGCAGCCCCCTTCTCATCGGCAACCAGCTGGAACACTCATCTGCAACGTACCTGCAACTTATCTGCAATGCCCACGCACCTATGAGTTGGGCCACTGAGGAACATCAAAACAATCAGCACGTGGATCAGGCAGCTAAGATTTTCCAGGCAGATTTGGACTGGGAACATAAAGGTGAACTGTTTTTAGCTCGGTGGGCCCATGACACTTCAGGTCATCAAGGAAGAGATGCAACATATAAATGGGCTCGTGACCAAGGGGTGGATTTAGCCATGGACGCTATTGCGCAGGTTATCCACAATTGTGAAACATGCGCCGAAATCAAGCAAGCTAAAAAGTTAAAACCTTTGTGGTATGGGGGACAATGGTTGAAATACAAATCTGGGGAAGCTTGGCAA
The DNA here is from genome assembly GCA_013396915.1 of Stercorarius parasiticus. Taxonomy (NCBI): domain Eukaryota; kingdom Metazoa; phylum Chordata; class Aves; order Charadriiformes; family Stercorariidae; genus Stercorarius; species Stercorarius parasiticus. Next base: position 30,576 of record VWZL01001953.1, read on the forward strand.
ATTGACTACATCACACTCCCTCAAACCCGCCAGCCTGCCTACTCTTGAGCAGACTGGAACCTGCAGCACTTATTGCCCAGGAGGTACCACGACTCCACGGCACCAGGAGGGAAGCGAGAAAGACAGTTTTCAATCTCTCTTCTTGACATTGCTTTATTTCCCTAAATATTCAGGGGAGCCCAGACCGACTCCCCAGGTCAGCAGCTAGATACTTTCCAGGGATGCAGGAGAAAGGCATCTCAATTCCCTCAGGCTGAAAAGGGAAACATCCACAAAAGTTCGAATCTACAATCCAAGGTTCATCAGCTCATCCAGGAACTACTGGGGGAAGAGCGCTACGTCCCAGATGTGTTTCTTGTTTTATGAATCATGCTTCTCTAGCAATTAACTCATTTCAAGAAGATAAAGATGCTTCAAAGGGTTGGGTTTTTTTATTTTTATTTTTGGTTTGAGTTAAAAATATATATTCTTGTCAGCGAGACACGCTGACAAATTTTCTTTCAGATTCAGAGCGCATCTATTTTGTTTTTATGTGCCATTTTAGATCAAGCGCAGAGCCAAAAAATAAATGCAATTATGTATTCAGCTCTATGCTAAAGTTACATCTAAAGTCAAAATGGGAAGTATTAACAGGCAGTGGTGGGGCAGAGCAGTGAAGTGGCAGCTTAAAAGATCCAGGAATTCTGCTTAGTGGGCACATTTCTCTGCTTTGCTCGTCTTCCCAGCCCTTCCTGAAATTCCCATCATCGGCAAGAAAGTGCTCATGAGAATAAACTAATTTCTTGATTGTCATGTTGCATTTCTGAGAAGACAAAGACACCAGTTGTTTTTACCATATCTGAGGCACAAAAAAAAGAAACTGGGGGCCGCAAAAATATGAGATGATCTTTCTATTTTGAACAGGAGATGGACTTATTGTTATTTTTTTTATATATATATATTTTTTAACCACAATTCAAGCCTGTTGTCTTTCCTCCATTTGAATTTAATGATACTTTGAAGAGGAACAAAATGCAACCCTTGGGTTCAGTTTTACCCCAAGGTCAAATTGTTTCCCAAGGAAGCTAGTTAAGATTATAAGGCTAACTTTCAAATTCAGCTAAAAAAAAAAATAAAATAATTTTTACTTAAACTAACTTCTAGCTCTATTAACAAGCCAATGGAATTCCCATATTCTGGGCTGTGATTGACTCTATGGAAAGGCCCAGATTCTAACACCCATACAGACAAAATTTCTCCAGATGTCAGTGGGAATTCTTGTGCAAGTAAAGCAAGCAGGAAGTATAAACCAACAGAATGCCATCCTTCAACGAAATGACCCAATTTTTGTTGTTTTATGTTTAAAGTGGGCATTCCATTGTTTTACAAAAATAAATGTTCTAGCCTTTAAAACAAACAAAAACCCCCACGCGGCCATTGATTCCCACATCAAGAGCACTGAAATGAAAATATCTGCCTTAATCTGTGAAATTGCTGTGTTCAGATTTTCTTAATTTAGGTGGGTCAATTGCTTGTAAAATTTCAAAAGCTCATTGCAGACCTTCTGCATATTCAGCAATTAAACTTCTCCATTGCACCTGGTAGTTTCCCACCTTGCCTTCATAAAGCAGATCTGGTTTTATGGAAGCACAGCATGTGGTGTGTAATTACTTCCGAGAAGTCAAGTAAAGCAGTTGGTCTCTTTTACAGTCCAATAACTTTCAATACTAAAATCACTTTAAAGGCACAATTTAAATGAAATTAAAGAACCAATTTGAGCTTTCACGCCTTGAATTTTTTTTAATTGCTATGGTTGTTCAAAAGCAACCTGTGCTCCTTCCATTGGGGCATCTCAGACTGAAAGCACTACCCGATTCCTCTGCAGAGCATTTCATTTAACCTCCTACCCCTACAGCAATGAAGCCATAATCCTACATTTATTGAAGGCAACAGGAAACTTAATTTTAATAGCAACTCAGGATTGAAACCATCTTTCTACCACTGGGAAGCTTGTCACCTGGACCGTGCAGAGGCACAGCTCATGTTCATGAGGTCTGGAATGAAGTATTCTGCTGGACATACCGGCTATGTTTTGAGGGGCAATATTTCAGCAACAGGGCACAAAAAGCACATCCGTGAGAGCATTCGCGTATTCCCTTAATGCTGCCAAGAATTTGAGTGCACATAATCGTACATATTACTACCAGTGGGCATAATTAAGGGGATTTGGAAGGCTTCTTTAGATGACCCGTTAGCAGTGTTGTTCTCCAAGTCAGTAAGATTTCTTTTAGTCACTGGAAGAGCCAGTAGAGCATGCTGCAACTGCTGCCTTTAACGCTTTGACACGCATCCCTAACAGTTTCTCCATACAGCTTTCCTACTCCTGCTAGGAAGCACGTTAGGCCTAAGAAAACTGAGGTATGCAAGCTCCAGGCTTCTGCAAGATATCTTCTCTAAACTTAAATCCACTTACATTATCCTTGTTTCTAACTTCCCCTTTTTGCACGTATGCCAGCATAGGCACACACATACACTCTTCAAGACGCCTCATTTCTTTATCTTTCTCTCCCCCTAAGCCCCTTGACTCACTCACACGAGCACACTTCTACCCTCTCATTGCTTGCCAAATAAAGAAATAATTACAAAGCTAGGTCACTCACTCATGGAGGCTCCTCAATGTGGTGCTGCAATTCAATCCATCATTAATATTCAAGAGATGCATCAACTGCTCTGTATAACCATGTTATCTCACCAACTCTGTTGGTGTCCCATCCTGTCCCCCCCTTTCTCACCATTCTCCCTTTTGTCCATCAAAATCCCTTTGTTTTCTCTGTGTTAGCAGGGACGGTTATTTACTGCACCCAAGCACAACATGCCAAAACCCATTCTGGGCTCTCTCACTGGTCCAGCCAAACAGATTCCCTTCTTTGCCTTTGATAAATTGGAAAAATGTAACATACAAAATACAGTCAATCACAGTGAATAGAGTTAAAACCAGAACAGTTAGCTGCTTATGTCACAACTCTTATCTGAATGAATTTATCTTTAATCCTACAGAGAACTCTACAGGCCTGAGCAAAATTTCAATGCATCAAAAATTGAATTCATTATGCGAAAAGATCAGAAACACACATAAGACTGAAAATTATTCAGGCAACCCTCAGGTAAAGGCTTCAGCGGAACTTATTGTGGATGTTGGTTATCCAGACGAACCCCAACCTCGCACACGGGCGAACTCTGCAGAGCTCTCATGGACTCGGCAGAAACATGACACAAAGACAGGCAACCCTAGAGACTAAGCATGGGGTTTTGCAACCAGTGGGCAAAGGCTCGGTCCCGTGGCTTAATGAGTTACCGGGCACCAGGAGAACTGCAGTAACGGTCCAGAAGCTCAGCTGCTGGTACCATGGACTTCCCTTCACACAGGACTAAAGGCGGCATAAGCTCAATCACATTAACTTGCATTTGCCATGGGTTAAGAGTTCCTATACTGACAGCCACTGTGGATCAGCTGATAGAAGATAACTCAAAGGCACGTGCAAGTCTATTCTCCAGATAAAATATGAGCAGCGCTGACATGATGAGTTAGCGCTGGGTATTATCAGCATTCAATCGCGTGAAATATATTAACAGCTCTTTTCTTTATATATTATGAAGACTTCAACCCATATTATGAATTATGAACCTAATTCTGTTCCCAGTAATGTTAATGGCAGACAAATGTGTCTCTACACTTAATATATTCTTTTCAATGTCATTAGCTTATTAGTGAATATCAAATTCTGCTGTCACTACAAAACATTTCATGTTATTCTACAAAATGATCTAGTATCTCAGAGAAGAAAGAAATGTGTACCAAAAGAACGGTCATCTCTCTTCTTAAGAGCTTAAGGTGGAACATCACTCTGATGTCACTCCATTCACCACTTAATTTCATTTGCATCCATATTTTGCTCCAGTCCAAGGCGTGCACAGCGTGGCCCAGCTAATAAAAGGAGGCAGAGTATTGCAGGGAATATCTCAGGAGCGACATCACTTATTTCAAAAGGAACTCAAACAAACAAATAAAAATAAAAACAACAAAAACACACGAACCTAAACCCCTCGTTGCTCTCCAAAAACAAATTCTGGATTTGTCTTCATCAGTTTACCCTCTCCTAATTATTACACACTTCATTTTGAAAGCATTCAGTTTCAGTCCTGAGCACACTCACAATTTAAGGGGAAAAAAAATAATAAAACCAGACAACTCAGTATCATAGATCAAGGGAAGTATTCCTGTCACAGTAAGAAAAACCACAAAGCACCCAGGGATTTGATAAGCATGAGAAATCAATCGTGCATCAAGTCGATTGATGCGGTTTATTTTAAGTCCTTCTCTTCTGATTTATTGCCATCATTGCCACCAATTTGCATAGATAATAGAACAAGACACCCTCTTAAAGTCTTAATCAGGAATTAAAAAGTAATATACTGTTACATCTCTTTCTGCTCATCAGAAAAGCACACACATTAATGTTTAATGTCAGTTTTATTATAGGGATGGTACTGGATTTGAAAGAGGCACTTTAAACTGCTCCCTGACATCACCACCAATTTGTTACTGTAATAGCCACAGATCAATAAACAGTCAACAAATCCTTCAAGCTCAAACAGGTTGTAAACACGGCTGTTACAAGAAGAACAAGGGTGAGCCGTATTTTGGTGAGCAGCGCAATTTTCTTTTCAGTATGGCAAGTGCTGCCGCAACTGCAATATTCTTTCAATGCGTTTCCAAACTTCACCAATTTATTTTAGAAGTGAAGTGGGTTTTTTTCCATACTTTCAGGGTACTGAAGATGAGTGGGTAGTTTGCCACTCAGTGATTTCTTTGACAGGTACTTACATCACTGGCAAAACCCCACCATAAATATGCACAGCTGTTTAAAAAACAATGGAGAAACAATGAAAGCCTTGCCTCAAAGAGACAGAGAAAAATATGTTACAAGAGCAATAGTTCAGGCACAAAGCATATGTGTAAGAGGAAAGATGGGTAGGGGAACTCAGAGAGATCAGCACTGAACTGCCCCTGCCGAGTAGCAGGTTCTGCACCAAAATGTGAGAAAAAACTTGAAAAGAGAAGCAACAATTGCACATTGACTTCAGGAAGCGCGTTGAGAGGACGTGCTCACAAAAAAAAAAAAAAAAAAAACGTGAAAGAGAAGCAGGAAAAATTATTCTCTGTTTTCCACGGAGAACAAAACTGGACAAAGCCAAACACCAGGTGGGACTGGCTACAAGCCATGTCTACAGAACAGTGGGCTGGATCAAGCTGATACGGTTCTAAGAAATTCAGTACCATACACCTTAAAACCGGTGATTTCTCTTGAGGATAAGACACAATCCATCCAACACACTGTGTATGAGATCCTCAGGTCACAAACTGCTGTACCCCAATTTGAACAGGGGCTACAGAGATAACTTTGTGCTCGCCCTTCCTAGCTGAGCAGCTTTCTCCTCCACAACTCCTGCTTGCAAAATCTGCTCTCTTCCACTCTCCTCCCTTCCTGGTTGCTTCTATCACACCTTTCCTCAGGGCACAGCAGCACCCAAACTTGGCCATATAATAATGCAGCTTGCTTACCCTGCAGGGCCAAGGCAAAAAACATTAAAGATGACTTCTTTAATATAAAGAAACGCAAAGCTGAGCTCCCAGGACCAAACTCTGAAGCCTCAGAAGAAGCGTTTTCCCCAAAATTTCCCATGTATTGTAGGTTGTTGGTGGTTTTTGGGTTTGCTTTTGTTTTTTTTAGCTTTGTCAAAAGAGCTGTGGCTCTTTGACTAATAGAGCCAGGTCTTGGATTTTACCAAGCTTTCAGAGAAGAAAGCATAGTGACAGCATGGGTGCTGAGCCCCTGGCCCAGGTTGCCCAGAGAAGCTGTGCCTGCCCCATCCCTGGAGGTGTCCAAGGCCAGGCTGGACGGGGCTTGGAGCAACCTGGTCCGGTGGGAGGTGTCCCTGCCCAGGGCAGGGGGACGGAACTAGATGATCTTCAAGGTCCCTTCCAACCCATTCTATGACAGCCATGACCACAAGAGAGTCTTGCAGCAGTGACCCAGGCAGAGTAACCTGGCCTTAAAGCTCTGGGACCATGGCACCGGGCTGCCCCACAGCTGAAGACCCAACCTTGTATCATCCTTCCCAACACCTATTCAGTGGGATCATTTATGTGGTTAATTGACATCAGTCATGACCTGTGAGACTCAATCTTTTACTTGCTAAATAAGGAAGACATCACAGGGGCTCTGTCATTAAGCAGATTCACAGGTGTTGTTTCCTTTAGCTGTGTTAAAATAATGAAGAATTAAAGTTTGCTAAGAAGATTCTCCCTCCAAAAGAGCCTATATATAGCTGAAAGACGAGATCTGCTGCATGTCTCCACGTTAAAAATAACTGCAATATTAAAAATTAAAATTCACCTACAAAGAACTGTCATTATTAACAGTTCTAACGCCAAGTTAAAAATTATACCCAATCAGCACAGAAAAACATTTGGAAACTCTTTTAAAAAATGAATGAGACAAAGATTAGCTACTATAAAATATAGTGCCACTTGTATGAAGCAGAAATCATCTGTCCAGAAAAAAAAATAAATCATGACTTGCCATTACTGACATAGAGCTAACACACTGCAGCTGAAACAAGAACATGGCATGGATTTTTAAAATCAAATCAGCTTCAAGTCAATTCCCAAGACAAATATCTTTTCACTAGAGAAATCTGGGATGCACGTTTTGTTCGGTATGGTTAATGACAGAGGTGTTAAAATATAACTCTCAAAACTCTCAAGAAATGCTAGATATACACTGATTAAGGAATTAGCTTCGAAGTGGAAAAAGATTCTTGCTTCTTACATTTCCTATAAAAAAGTTTAAAAATCTGCTAATCAACAAACTGGACAGTAATATCATCTGAGAATTTCTGTTAAAAGAATTAACCAAGTTGTATGAGGATACCAGTTGACTTGAAGTGCTCTTTTTCCATAATGGACACCGGCTCATCTAACACTCACATTTGTTGCAAGGCCCACGTTTCCCCAAAACCTTTTTTAAAAGTAAATTGTGAGGCAGGAGAGTACACGCATATTAAAAAAAATCCAATCCATTGTTAAGATATATGATAACCGCATTTACTGGGTTCCTCATAAGCCAAAATAGATCACTACACGAACACATAAGTGTGCAGAGCGCTGCTGATGGATTTTATCTCCCTCCTTCTCCTCCCTTTCTTCCATCCCTTGTCTGCACTCAGGCCAACTGCAGAGGTGATGGGTGACACCAGAAGGCCATTGCCACACACGTGCCAGTGGTCCCTTCTCTCTATCGGCTTTAGAAGCAGCTGAACTAGGCAGGCCAGATGCCTGGTTCTAGTTCTTCACCGCATACTACTCCTCACGTCTCACTACAGGGAATTTCCTTCACAATTTTAATAGAAAATCCCCTCTCAAAACTAATTTGACAGAGTGGAATCTAAATTGCACTCTGCTTCAAATAAAGTACCTTCAGAACAATGTACTCTGAGTGTAGAAGGAGAAGAAGAAGAACTAATAAATGAGACTGAAGATAAAAATTGCAAATTTTTCAGTGGAGAATGATAGTACTTAGTAAAGATAATTGCGCACATTCACCATAAAATGAAGACTTCAGAAGAATACTGTAAGTCGCAAAATATTTGGATTTGAAGTATTAAAAATGTATTGCAACTGAGGGTTTATCAGCTGAAAAAATGCTGTTACCTATTTCCTGCATTGTAAGTTAACCTATTTTACATGTAAAGCTGTGCAATTCATGTTGTTACAAAAAATGTCTTCTTTTTCAGGCTGTTTCTGCTGTAGCAGTACTCATTCTTATTGCAGCATCGCAGAACAAACATCAGACTGAAAATAAAACCCAGTGATAAAAAGATGTCTAGGCCTTTAATTAGTGTAAATGGCATAAGTCCAACCAAACGAAGGGAAATTAAATAGCTTGACATCACCTTCTGACGTAGACCAGGGTGGTGGAAGCAAGGCAAAAATCACCTTCCATTTACCTTGTTATCCTAGAGTCACCAAAATTGCTTCAGAAAAGGGAGTTAAATTTATGTGTTGCCTTAATAGTTTTGCCACCTCTTCAAGCTCAAAAGCTGAGTAGGTTGAGGGTTGGTTTGTGGCTTAGTTTTTTTTAGTCTTTTATACCCCCAGCTAACCCACAGGAGGTATTGGTCTGTTTTGTGTTGTCCCTGCTCACACAAAACAGAAGACTTTTTCCTGTCAATGAAAAAACAAAATTCAGCCTTCGGAATACCTGCCGCAGCTTTTCCTTCCTCAGTAATAATATGATCTTGAGATGCTTTGGGCTTTACATTATTATGCCAGGGATATCTAAATTGTATCTCTTCAGTTACATGCTAGATAAAAATTGCTCAGTACAATTTCCTTTGCCTGTCTTCATGGTGCTTATTTGTTAAGATGTCTTTATCTTCAGGGTAGTATAGTTGGTAAAAAATTATTTGCCCTGTGAGATCGTGTTATTACTTCACTATTGAATTCTGACTTTTGAGTGAAGGCTACCTTGCAACTTCTCCAACAGTCTGATAAAAAAAATCAAAACACCAAGGAAAGTATTTCCAAGAGAATAAATAGCTCATATTTAAAATAAATCTAAGGATAGTATTTATTTCTATTTACACTTACGGCATCAGCTACAGCCCTTCACCCTCATTCAATCACACAAGCCAAATTCTGTACTACCAGTATTCTCGGAATAGTTTTAAGGAAGAGGACATTTCCGTGAACCCAGCTTATTTCACTTCCAGCTATGGAAGTACTGAGTGTTGTCTTGGTTCGGTTTTAAAACAACAGTATCAGAAAGAATAAACCATCATCACCTACCAAACAGTTTACAGGACCATCAGTGATTTAGGAAGTGTTAAGTATTTCTCACACTAGAGTTTGTGCAAAGAATACAATAAATCCAAAGCCCCCTCGTACTTCCCTGATCTGCTTCAAATCTGCTCAGTTCAGAGGCTTTCACAGAAATGTGGTGGAAGGGAAGTGGGCAGAACTTCCAGGAAAAGGCATTTTTTTAAGGAGTTAATGAATTTTGCAAGTACAATTCTTTTTAATCTGAGTGCCAAGGTTTTTCTTCCATTTCAGGAAATCCTGGTGCATGAGCCTTCATCTTCCATTATGGCATCATTAGATAATTCACAAATATCAGTCTCAAATTAAATCTACTTAAATGGGTTTTACCTTCAGTGAAAGAGTACTAAGGAATAGGGTGTCTATGGACTCTCAGAGCCCATGGCAGCTCAGAACAACCAACTCTGGCCTCTGACAAGGCAGGGAGGTGAACAAATTCCAGCACGATGAACGCCTGCTTACGCAGAAGGCTCTTGCCAAGCCAAAATCAACAGGAGACCCACCAGCCACCATGGGAAGCAAAGCCAAGGGCACACCGGAGCTGATCCACATCCACATGCCACCACTACTGTGTCTTTGGGGAATATCGGGAGAGGAAAAAGGGGTAAGGGAGGAAATTACTCTAAAATAATCTCTCAGTCCCAGAACTTAGTGCTTCTTCCGCATCTACCCCCTGCCCAGCAGCAGCAAATGCTGCTGGACTGACTCAGCTGTAGAGCAGGCCCCAGCGTGGGGGAAGGATTACACGCCTGGGCACCACTACAAGCCAGCCCAGAAAACCAAATGCTGAAGTACGACGACTCAGTTAACCTCCGGTTATGATGGAGAAGGAAAAGAAGCAGAATCAATAAGGAAAGACGCACTTACAGCTTCAATGGCACAGCTTGCCCTGACCATGCAGCAAGGCCGCTCCGCCTGCCAGGTTACTGCACTGCATTTAGCCCATGCTTCCAAGTTTTCAATTTTTGGGGCAACCCACGGAGTTCGGCTGCCTTTGGGAGGCCAGAGCCTGCCCAGCCTGCTCGTAGCTCTCAACTCCTGCTGCGTTTGGATCCCAGAAAGGAGCTGTTGCCCTTCAGTGCACCACGGCTCCCAGGCTCCAGGGCTTTTTGGGCATCAATCCAGAGGAGGTTGCATGCAGACAGACACTCCACGGCTGGCTAAAATCTGCTATAGGCTATTGCAGTCTGGCCAGAAGCATTTATTAAAGAAAACTGCTGTAACAGCAAATACACATGTATTCAGATTCTGTTCCAATTTTCTCTTTTTGTTTGCTGGGCACGTCAGCGTGTTAATGTTGTACTAGCCACAGGGGGATATCCAGCGACTCAACAGCACAACAGTAAGGAATATTTCATTCCAGGTTAGAGATTTCCAAGAAGTTAAAAAAAAAAATAATATAAAAAATTCCTATCTATTTCCATACCGTAAAAATTTGTGATTGCAGTCAAAAGGCAAATTTAACATAAGAACAAACATATTGGATAAAAGAAAATAAACCTCACCAACACCACAGTTTAGGCTCTCGATATGGCCGATGGTGGCTACTCAGGGAACAGTCTAAGGACAAGGTAAATACACACTGACGCTTCTGAGCCACCCTCCCAGCATCCAAACAATCCGAGTCTTGTCCCTTCTTAACAACAATTCTAAAGACAGGTTTATTCCTCCACCATTCCCACAGTTTCCCGCATACGTGGCATAAAATAACTGGATTTGTGTTAAAATAAAAGCAGGTCTGCCTGTCAAGTGTCCTGCTTTTGGTTTAGATTCGCTGTCTTGGTGCTTATCTCCAACCAAGTGACACTAACACTGAGTTTAGGACAAGACTAATGAAGTTTGCTCTGTCAGCCTACCATTCAGTGAGGTTCACATACCTTTTATTTCCTTCCTACAGTGTGTACACTGTTTTATAAGACTCTGGAGAAAAATACTTTAGGATTCCTGAGCAGGTATTACCAGTGGTCAGAAGAGAGCAGGCAGCTTCCTCAGGTATGGCAGGCTGAGGGCAAGAGCCCAGAGTAGCCAGAACATCTCAAAAGAGATATTTAGATGCCCGGAGAAATTAATGTGTGCAACTTGCAAAAAAAGAAGCCATCGACAAATAGCAGCAATTTCCAAACTCACTGGAAGCAGATGCCATGTTTATAAAATTTCCCAACAAATGAGCATCTGTAATACAAAACGGAAAGAAAAAACCCAACCAAAAAAAAAAAACCACAGAAAGGCTTCTGGGGAAGGAAACTCTTAAAATAAACCATTATAATCCAAGGCTTTTGTGATCATGTCTTGGATTAAATGTTAGACTTTAATCTAGACATCTGGGGCTAGATTTATCCTATTGGTAGACAAACTGGAAACAACTGTTCCTCATCGCAAAATCAGAAGTGACTGCTTCTTTCCATTGTTTTGCAAAACAATGCTGTGGAAATGAGCTTAAAGTGACATATTCACTCGAGCTTTTGTTCCAGAAGAATGCTAATGATTCCCATCCTTCGTCCCAATCACTCACTGCTTCTCAACTTCATTAACAACTCAAGATTCAGCATAGACAGAGAAGTCCCACAGAACCGAAAGACAGGCAGCAGAAATAAATACATCAAAACCATTATGAAGCCTCTTCTCACTGCCAAGCAAGAGCTGTGTAGACTTGAGCCATCGTAACACCAGAAGAGGCCACGTGGTGATGGCACAGGATTGTGTACTCAATTCCAAGTGCCAACAAGACTCCTTGGGGTGACCTTAGACAAGTCATGCCATCCAGAAAACAAAAAGACAATAACACGCCTGATAAGATGATAATATGCCATCTCCCTAAGATAGCAAAAGGGTAGATGTGTGTATAGGAGACACTAAGACGCAGCAAAAGGGACCACAAAGGACTTGAACGGACACCCTCTGTGGTGAGAGAGGGGAAAACTACATCACAAACCTATAGTTGGCAAGTCTAAGACTGATTTGCCGTGCCTGATTTAAAGCCCCTGAGTACTCTCTTCTGATTCGTAGTTAGGGCTATGCTGGCACCGTCCGCTCATTTAAAGCAATCCCAATTGCCCCATATGGATGATTTCGGGTACCTCATCTTTACACAGCTAAGCCAGTCTATTTTTAAACCTAGTTATCTGCAGGCAGGATATTGGTATAAAACTGATTAAACACAATTTCATATACAGAAAGACAAAGGATGGATCTGGCAAAGAAACAAGTCAGTACAACGAATACATACACGTAAGAGTAGAACAGAGAATAAGCAGCAGAGAGTCCATTTAAGAGCAGATTTTAAATTTGACCTTCAGAATATGCAACAAAAGTAGTGTATATATACACAAATGGCTTATAGAAAGAATATTTATCCATCGAGTTCAAATGAGCTTCTATAAATAATGCAGAAGCAAACCACTAATTGGCCTGTTGCAGAAAAATTTTGCATTTCACAACTCACTGCTCTTCCTGTGTATTACCTAGGGGTTTATCCTGACTAATCCAAGAATGCAGAAATCCATCCAAGGAGTCAGTGCAAGGCTCCCAGAAAAAACTACCAGCTTTTCCTTTTTAAACCTGGTTTCCTGAGAAAAAGAGATGAGACACTTTCACTGCCCAGCTATCCATCCTTCTATTACTTTACTTCTCCCATGAAGTTTTTTTTGCAATTTTCAATCATATTAAAAAATACTAAGTTTGTAAAAGTTCAATCCAAACCAAAGTCCAGGTAAAGAAGAGATCCAAAATAGTGTCTCAATGATGGAAAGGCAGTTATAAACCACTCCTAATCCATTCCAAGGGGAGATATCCAGCAGTCGCCACTTGTCCTGCCTTGCTAAACCTGCACACAAGGGTGAAGGAGAGCATGAGTGAGCTGAGCACAAGAGTCTAAGAACAGAGGCTCCCAACCTGGCAAACACCCCTTCGCTACTTCTTTCCCTTACAGAAAAACTGTCCTTTCAAGTACAGAGAAATCATCATCAAAACCTCAGATTCTGACCATGTTTCCTCTTGCTTAAAGGTTTTTGGTTCCCTCCCATAAACAGAATATATGCTTGAAATTAATCTAATTCCTTCAATTTCATTTTTTTTGTAATTATAATTAACTCAAAACGTATTTCCAAAGGCTGGAAGAATTATTTATGCTGTTAGAAAAGGCCCTTATCCATCAAGAGAAGAGACTTAGAAAATTTTTCTTGGAGGCCAGACACACAGTCGAATTACTATGCATCAGTGAGTCAACACCTGCCACCTGGAGCAGTACCTGCCTGGGCACGCACCCCGTCCTCACCACAAACGTGAAGGAAAACAAACTGGCTGCAGTAGGCATGCTCAAATCATAGAATCACAGAATGGTTTGAGTTGGAAGGGACCTTAAAGACCAGCCACCCCCTGCCCTGGGCAGGGACACCTCCCACCAGAACAGGTTGCTCCAAGCCCCGTCCAGCCTGGCCTTGAACACCTCCAGGGATGGGGCAGGCACAGCTTCTCTGGGCAACCTGGGCCAGGGGCTCACCACCCTCACAGCAAAGAATTTCTTCCTGACATCTCATCTAAATCTCCCCTCTTCCAGTTCAAAGCCATAAATACGCTTGGTTAAATCTTTGTGAATGCTTCAGAGAGGGTATTTAATGTTCTGTCCGCTGCGGGCCGAGGACAGGCATCCAGCCAGTTACTGTGACTCAGGGGACACGCAATTACCCTCTGCCCTGCACTATCTCTACCCGAGGTCACACTGGGCAAACAAGGCACGTCTGCTTTTTGCACTATTAGTCTTGCCTTCATTCTTTACACGAGGAATCCACCAACACTTGCTGAGCACATTAAGTGGACAAACATGCAAAAATTCCTGAAAGGTATACCAAACGAATTAACTCCGTTAAGCTCATTTCCATGACTCAGGTGGAAGTTTCTTCTTCAGGGGTTGATCATCAGCCTATCAGCTACTTATATTTTAAAAACCATCCACTTTTGAAGTGCAATAACTAGAACAGGAGACTCCTCTACGTTCCTACCTGCCTGGGCAGCATCGGTGGAAGAGGATGGGCAGCGCAGATGGGCTGCATTGAACTGCTGGCTGCAAGAGCCAGATGCCCACATAGAAAGTAGCCTGCTAACTTCATCCGCCAACTCCTTGGCTAGTTCCTCTGATAATAGCTGAGATGACAGTTCTGAAGTTGCCTCTGGGTCTATCACATGGTTATCCAGCTGATGAGCTATCCAGGCTGTCCTAACCTTTGAGATATAACTTTTATTCAATTTGCCTGTCTTCCAAGGGAAATGATGCATTCTCCTTCACTTACTGCACAAGATTCTGCACAAGTCCTTCAATAAAAATCTCCCCATGGATTCTTTATGGATAGATAAAATGAAATGTTTCTCTTTGCTCTGCCTGGTTTCTTCTTGGATCTCACTGGATATTTTTAGGTAACAGTTTGGGAAGAGGTTCTGACTGGACCAATAATATCTTCTAGATATCAAGACAAATGTTATCTTTACAGGAACAAAAGGCAAGAGACATAAATCAGTAAGAAACTCACCCAAAATCTGTAATACAGTTCTCTGATAAAGCTGGCATTTATGAGAGATCAGTGGAAAAGCTTTAGGAGCCTGAATGAAGTTATTTTGCTGATTCCTTTTAGCAGCTTGAGCAGACTAGTTCCCAAACTTCAATTGAGAAGAATTCATATCAAAGCACTGCTGTTTTTTAAGCCTGCTTTCCACAGGGAGGAAGAATCACAGAAAAAAGTCCTGGAGGGAGTCCAGGGTAAAGTTTATGTTTACAAACATGATCCTGCCTCAGGGTTTTGTTACTTAAGAGTCCCTAGAAGGCGTAAGCTTTGGACAGAAATTCAAACATCTTCAAATCTCAAGAAAAATTATAAATGCTGAACCAGACCAAACCATTCTGGTAATTTAAGCTGAATTTTTGTATACCATAGGCACAGGAACAGGGGAAACGCGCTGTTCTCCTGAGCATGAGCCTGACAACCCGGTTTGTGCCCGGTGAGGCAGATTCAGCTCATGGGCCTCATATCTCCTTTCCCACCCACTGCTCCAAGGAGAGCCTTGCTTAAAACCTGGATCTTCCATAGTATCTTCTTCAGAAAGAGAAATCTCATCTGAAAAAATAACTAATGAAGAATTCACTGCCATTCCTAATTAAGGTCTTCCCAAATAGATAATGATAACGATGTTCTTCTTATTTCTTGATTTTCATTAATTTCCCTCTCTCCCAACCCTGCCTGTTCAATGACGCTCCATTTCCCTTGTGCCATACTGACAATCCACGTGCTTTCCCACAACCTCTCTGGACTAAAAGAGGTGATGAGACGTGGCCTGTCCTCTCTTATTCCAGACTCAAGAAAGGCACGAATGGGGCATCCATAACACACAGACAGACCAACACCAACATCTGACACAGTGACTTATGACTCAGCAGACAGGAGTCTCTCTGAATAGACAGATGGCATCTAATACAGTACATTATTAACAGAGATTTAATGACCAGAATAAGTAATTATACGCCAGAAGCTTGTTTCAGTCAGGCTAAATAGCAGCAAACCAAGCAAATCATTCTGCTACTAATGTAAAGGGGCAATGCTATTTACAACGATTTGTTAAGACTTTACCCCTAGGCAAAGAAGAATTAAGCTTCACAGGAAAAAAAAACACAAAGGGCAGCAAGCGGGCTGGATAGGGGGAAGCAGAAAACTGATGGAAAAAGAGAAACCACATGTCCTTGAGGAAGGACAACGTGTGTTGGGGACGAAAGACCAAGTGCCAGGACTGGCTGATGTCTTCTAAAGGTACATCAAACTTCTACTCTTCAGACCTTGCTTTCAGGATGTTCAGAGTCAGTTCCTCCTCTGAATCACCAGGTAAAACAACATCTTGATCATACGTTTCACATCCTTCAAGTGCTAGATAAATATGAGGTAATTCCAAATATACCCAAGAACCTTGGTAAGCGTGATTACCCCCAAATGAAAATGTAGAACTACAATAAAGAAGGGTTAGCAACTTCATCAGGGCAGGCTGTCAAGCCAAGTTTACTGCTGGAAGGCCTTGGCTCTGGATTCAATCTTTAGTTTGCTCAATCATCAATTTTCAGACTGTTGTGTGCATGAGTTCCCTTTTTCAGAAGATAAACCATCTTATCTACTCTGAATAATACAAACAACAACAACAAAAGCATGACCTGCACCGCCCAAAGTACAGTATTTTATGCTTCTCCACAGCACGTGTCTGTGGCCCAACTTCAGCTTGAAAACCACCAAAGTGGACCAGTGACCCTGTGATTACTTCTGTCCAGCCTATGGAACACAATAAACTACAAGGAGCACTGCTCATTAAAAAAGATTGACCTAATTGCTTAGGGACTAATAAAAGTTAGATGGGTGAATGCATTTACGGTAATTCTTTTCCATATATCCTCAATATTTCAGTACTTCTACTCATATTTTCAATATGGATAAAGTTTAAATATTTTAATGATACTCCCACAATAAAATGAGAGAAAAAACAAGATCAGTTAAAAATATGAAAAAAAAAAAGTCAGCTAGAGCCATGACTACTTTTAAAGATCAAGTGATTTCACCTTTTGTGATTTTACGAAATGCTACCGATAAATGCCATTTTTGTTCATTGCATTAATGGTATCTAGCTTTTCTATTGGAGTGGTAAATTAGGTATGCTCTCTTCGACATAAGAATGCAAAAGATTAGGTATCTCAAAGATTTGATGCCATTTATGAAAAGTCATCGTATTCTCAGCTTCATCTCATATAGTAGTGGTTTTTTTTTACCATACACTTTTACTCCTGTTTGCCAGCTGCAGTATTTAGTCTATCAGAGCATCAGTCATATAAACAATGATGTACCTCAAACCAGGACAATTCCACATATAACGCCCACATGGGCACCTCTGGTGCTCCCCAAACTGCCAGTAACTTCAGCGTCCTTCTAATGCATATGGAAACGGGATACGACAAAGAAACAGGTGAAAGACAAGGAAAAATGTTTGTCATCTGTCGTCAAGAAAAGATATTGTTTTCACTCCCACACTTCTATTTTTTGCATTGCTGAAGCACGAAATGCTCTCCGAAAGGTTACTTATGAAGTATGCAAAGACTCTGTGTCATATCAGATGGCTCAAGCTGTTGGATGATTTACTGTGATTGTGCTAATTATCTCACACTAATTATTGCAGTCTCATGTTCGTAGTCCTAAGCAATAAGCAGAACTCGCGTTCAGCCCAACTGCAAGAGATCAATTCAAAAAAACCAAACAAAAAAACTCCTCCAAAAACACACAGTCAAATTTACCCTTATTTCAGTGTTTCCAGCTGTCCATTGCTTGATGCGATTCTGCATCCTGGAAAAGCTTAGGGGAATAGGACCTTCTCCAGTGCATACTGGGGGGTCAGTAAATCAGTATTTCAAGGGCATGACCTGGAGAATGCTTTATCCATCAGCTTCATTCTGCGTATAGTAAGAAGTACTTTGGAAGTACATTCATAGCAAGAAGCACTTTGGAAGATCATAAGCAGATCAAAGCTGGCTCAGTGGGGCCTCATGGCAGAACAGGAGATCAACATCCCACAGCATTGCTGGGGCACACACTGGCATCCCCTGGCTGGGCTGAAACGGCGTCCTGGGCCAAGGGTGTGGGGAGATCATAGAATCACAGAATGGTTTGGGTTGGAAGGGACCTTAAAGACCATTCAGTGCCACCCCCTGCCCTGGGCAGGGACACCTCCCACTAGACCAGGTTGCTCCAAGCCCCGTCCAACCTGGCCTTGAACACCTCCAGGGATGGGGCAGCCACAGCTTCTCTGGGCAACCTGGGCCAGGGGCTCACCGCCCTCACAGCAAAGAATTTCTTCCTGATACCTCATCTAAATCTCCCCTCTTCCAGTCTGAAGCCATTACCCCTTGTCCTATCGCTACATGCCCTTGAAAAAAGTCCCTCTCTATCTCTCCTGTAGGCCCCTTTTAGGTACTGGAAGGCCGCTATAAGGTCTCCCCAGAGCCTTCTCTTCTCCAGGCTGAACACCCCCAACTCTCTCAGCCTGTCCTCACAGCAGAGGGGCTCCAGCCCTCCCAGCATCTTCATGGACTCCTCTGGACCCGCAGGAGATCAGGATGGTTACTGAGGCTGGTGTCCTTTTAAACCACCTGCTGAAGGCGCAGAAGGGAAGGAGCGGGAAGGCATCCAAAGACAGCGTCTTTCAAAATCACGCTCACCATTGCAGCTCTGCAGTGCTGCAAGGGGCTTTTCGGTAAATATTTCTTCGGATGATTTTTCCTTGCTCAGGGTTAGCAAGGGAGCCCGTGCCATCATCTCGAGGACAGATCGGGAATGCAAGCCTGCCATATTCTTTTCTTCCCTTTCAAAAATCAGATGATCAGCTGTGGCTTTAGTCCTGCCAAATTTTGCCAAATATAGCGCAAAATGACAGAGAGCCATAGTGACCGCACTCCCACTATTGTTCTGATTTAAAGAGGAGTTTGATTACATTAGGTAAATATTTGTCCTTATGTAATAGCTCCCTCCAACCTTCTAAAAATCTGCTGTGTCCTAGAATTTAACTGAAGAGGGTGTTTTTATATGCCACTGCTCTGCCCCAAAATCAAGTATGCTCTATTATACTGTGAGTATTAAACTGTGAGTAATGTTATTACAAGCAATAATAGTTATCCAGACAATTATGTAGTTGCAATTGCAGTTTTCCTATTAAATCTAGAAGCTTTAAGCAAGTTCAGAGGCAATAAGAATTGCAACACCACCTCTGATGAGCTAAATAGCAGTTATTTATTCACAGATTGTTAAATTCTTATGGCCTTGAGACTTCCAGGAAGAAAGCAACAAAGAATTGACTCCACATCTAAATACTGGCTCGTGCTTCGTGTTGATATAATTATGAAGTTTCAGTCATTGCAAAGCTGTTCACGCTGCTTTATCAACTACATGCATTGCAAAATACATGCTAACTGCAGTTTTTCCATTATAAAACTAGCTGGTGAAGTCACTGTTCTATTTCCAGCTCAGCTCTGGCACTGTGCGGATGCTCACTGCTTAGTAAATAGAAAAAAAATTTTTTTTTTTAGGGGAAAAAAGAACACGCTGAATAAAAAAAGCTAGAGGCTTTCGATACTCTTTCTTCCAAGTCATTTTAAATAAGGTAATGAAATAAATGAATAGCAAAGAGCAAACAGAGGCTTGTGTGATGACTCAACACACCAGGAGTCATGAGGAAAATGCCGAATTCTTGACTACATATTCCATTATAATACACAGGAGCATACACATAGGAAAGCTTTCACCTTTTAAAATAGGTGTTATCAACAGCCTAGGCAGCATTAATCAACAGTCTTATCACTTAGGTAATTACAGTCCTCCTAGCACTCATACGCAGAGGAAAAGAATTTAAGATCTTAACTTTAGGCTTGGAAAAGGCAGAACAAAGAAAGCAAGCTCATTTGCCCTAGGAAGGGCAAATTTCGTTTGCCAAGGAAAGACATTCCTTGACAGCTCCAGCTAGAGTCTTAACTTCTTCGGTCAACCTCCACGATGAAGAAAGTTTTAGCCCCATGCAAATATATCAGTTCACTTTCCTATGATTATTTGCTCAAATAAATCATTTAACTTGCTTTGGCTGCCTTCATATTTATGTTCCGTGAACCTTGGAGGTAAGGTGACTGCCACAAACATTTGCTCAAACAAAGGATTTAAAACAAGCTTGCTGACAGTTTTCTTCTGAAACATTGAATATTCCTAGGAGAAATATGGTTATTAAGAGTCCGTCTCAAGCAATCACAAAACTCACCAGCTACTTACTGTATCATAAATGGCATGGTTCAAACACCTCACGCCCCTATAGGAGATGAAAACATTGGAAGTCACAAGGGAGATGCACACACAGACTTCATGGAGAGACCGTAAGAAAAAAAAAAAATAAAATTTTCAGAGGTACATCTGGAAGGTAAGAATAGACTATTGCAGTGACAAAAATACTTTTCAAAATAGAGCACACTTGTTCTATCCCTTTCTGCTGCCAAGCGGAATCTGCGGCACAGGACCGGAGGCAGCAGGGACAGGTGTTTTCTCTAAAAGTAGAATTCATTCTTTTGGCCACCTATACAACACGGTTGGCCAATATGTTCAAATCCAAGTGTGGGATCCTTCCAACAGCAACATTCACTCACTGGCAAGCTTCGCTGGAAGCTCCGCACTTGCCTTTACTATGATCAGATGAAAAACTGCTTTCTGAGCTCCTGTTTGCAGTTCCTTTTTTCTGTCGAAATACGTGTTCTTTAAAATTATCTGGAAGAGTTACAAATTACTCTAACCAACTCTTTCAGCAGGCAAGAATATGTGACTGCAAGGAGATTATAAATATATTTTCTTACAGCTGAGTAGTTCAAGCCCAACATTTAAGTGTTGGTATAAAAATATGCGAAACCAAATTGTATGACAGAGCTTGCTTTGTCAAAACACAAATGTCTCATGAAATATGCTGTCTAGCATCGTAAGTAGTAGGTGAAATTTTTCCGACAAACTTTTTCAGTGAGAAACACCTATTAAAATTAGCCAAAAATATTCAAAATTCATATTTGAGATTTTAATTGACTTTTGATTTGAAATGGCAACAACTCTGAGGGGTTTATCTAAATTTGTTAAAAAATCAACCCCAAAATAAATAAAAAAAATAATTTCAGCTATACAGAACATTTTGCTTAACCCCTCAGAGTCTCTTAAAATTATGTTTCTTAGTTAGAAACTGCCCCAAAAAACCACTCGTATCTATCCAGTTGCCCTATTTGCCTTCTTTCCCTCCAGTCTTTCTCATCAGTCCACAAATCAAAATATCAACAGTTTCTTTGACTTTAATCCAAAGGATCTACACTTATAAAACATATCAGTAGGGTTTTTTTTTTTGGATTTTACATCTTCCCAGCAGCTGTCAGCTTTTGGCAGCTGGTGTGAGGAGAAGGGTTCAATTTAATGGAAAAGAAACCCATCCCTACCATTCATGCATGGCCATACAAACACTTGTAGACCAAGGCAAGACGCAGAGGTAGAATGGGTTAACGGTGCCTCTGAAGATGGGACAGGAGGAAGGGGAAAGTGAAGGAAGACCTGCCAGACTGTACTGAAGACACAAGGTGTCTCTTGGCAAGTACTAGTTAGAAACCTGAAGGACTGGTTCCACCCTCTCCCTGCCAGGATGGAGACCCAGGTCTCCAGAAGAGAAGCTGCCAGCAGGGAACCTGCTGGAGGAGGATAGAAGCGCCTCCCCACGGGGATGTTTTCCACCTGGACTCTTGGGCACCAAGGCTGAAGCTTATGGGGATGCAGAGTCGCGGGAAGCAAAGGCTGCTCTGATACAGCACGCTCAGAAGCAGGGAACCTGATCTGCAGGAACTCATGCTCATTTCTGCCCTTTTATCCCCCTGCCTTTCTCTAATTACAGTTCCTCTGTCCGGAACTATTACATCTCCCTTCTTGAGAGGTAGTTTGGGTCACTTCAGAGAAATGAAAGCAACCAATACAAAATCTGGACACTTACTCCACGTAAAGCAAGAAGTATTAGGCTGCATCATATCAAAATATGATCAGTTTTACCCCTCTAGGAAAGACTTCACAAATAACCAAAAGACCTGCAAGTACAAATTTTTTAACTCAAGTAGGCTATAAAGTATTCAATTTCTTTGAAAATGTGGAGGTTTGACCATCTCTTGCTTTATCAAAGCAAGACGAAAAGCCTTGGATCTATTCAGTTACATCCTGGTCATCCACAGTAACATGATTTTATTAACAGAGCAGACATTAAGCCAGATACTCTTGTTCTGCATCAGGCTCAAAAGGCTACTCTGTTACATGTGACCCTGAAAGAAAAAAAGAAAAGAAAAAAAAAGGGGGAAAAAAAAAAAGAGCTTGAGTAGAGATACGGATAAGCTTCCCAATGACCTTACTGTAATCTATTTACATGCTTCCTGCAGAGACTCCTTGGATGGATGACTGTTTTATTTACAGAGTGCTTTATACTTCCAAGTTCTAGCGATTTACCTGAGCAACTAAACACTTTAAAGCAGATAAAATCAGAAGAGATCAGACATTCTCAGGTGGAGGATTCCAGATGAAAAGCATGGCAGTAACAGATTTTGTACTGTATCAGCCAGAAGTGAGAAGCAGTTGTGGATGCTGCGTTTAAAGCTGGCCGTGTTACTAATTGTCTCACTGAAATAAGTCATATTCAAACCCGGCTATGACATGACCAGTGGCAAAGCCTGAAAAGGACAATGTCTGACTTAAATAATACTCATCCTGCAAATAAATACCAATATCCTCTCTTGATAAAAATGGCAGAGTCTTTTTTTTTTACAAGGCAAATGACTATGAAAATCAGGTGAGCTATGGGTCACATACTGTATCAGTGAGAAGTCAGCAGCCTGCAGAGGTGCTGAGCATCCTTAATGCATTTTGCATGGCAAAAGTATTCAGCACTTCACCAAATGAAGCCCCTCAGCCAATTAAGACATTACTGATTACAAGAGGATGGTCTAAAACACAACTGCCCCTACATACAGAACATACTCCCTTTTTACACAAAGCGTTTTACCATTTCCAGTAAAACCCATCAGGCTCAGCTGCCTCCAGTGTTCATTGCAAAACACTAGCTTTGCCTGTGAGAACTTCACATATTTTGTCGTGATAAGCAGGAACAAGAAGCAGATGACCATGTTGGTGGTCCCTCCTGCCTCCTTTCAAATATAAGACAGAAAGTGTATAAGGTTTTATCCTGTCCAAATTCAGTGAGGTCCAAAATTGCCCCAGCTGGTGGAAAGCCACCCTGTGACATCCCAAGGATGCCAAGGGTGATAACAGCACAGACCCAACTGGTACGTTCCATCTCTGAAAGATTCATGGAGGCCATGAGTGGGACCAGGGTACCATACTGCCTGAGAAAGTGGTGCAGGACTTCCAGGAACAAAATCCTGACTACGGGTAAAATAGCAGCAAAGACGACAAGCCTCCAGAGGAACCCTTCCCATTTCATTAAAACGCTTTTCATTTTCATAAGTCTCTATTTTCCACAAGACATAACCCTACCTCGTCAGAAAGCTTCTAGCCAGCTCAAACCCTTAACGCACTTTGCCTCTGAAGCAGCAAACAAGTCGGATGTTTCTTATTAGAAGACAACCTGACCGCATGTGTAGCTCGTCTCTGCTGGCTATTCAAGACTCCTTTTCACTCATCTGACTTGTCTATTCGAGAACTACAGCAGCAGGTTACACTCTAGCCACGAGCTCCTTTTGATGTTCAAATCCAGTTAAAATGAATTATTAAACTGCTGAAATAAAATTAAATAAAAGTTATACAGCAATATTTCTTGCTGGCCCTACAGGCTGCACTCTGTCTTACATTATACAAGCCCATAAAATATTTAAAGTGACCATGTCTACACAATTACACATAATTCAGTTGAGAGGAATATACTGCTAAACGAAATAAATCATGCTGGCATTTGTGTCTATGCAGGACTAATATTAAATATAATTAAAATACTTTATTTTTTTTCCTAAGAGAAATTACACCACTAGGCTGATTGCATTTGAACAACAGTGATTGTTAAATACAGTTGTTTCATAGCCACCCTATACAGACTGCAAATACAGGGCAAGATCTCGAGCAAGCGCTTGGACATTTAGAAGGATATCTCGCATGAAATTCAAAACATCTGAGCTGTGCTATAGCCCAACATGCTGCGGGGCAATGTGAGCACGCCAGCGAGCACCTTCAAAACTAAAACGGTTTGAAGCCTCTGCATTGAAGTCCTCTGAGGAGCTCACTCCAGACAAGGTATTCAGAGACAGGAATAGCTTTGATTTCACTATAAACCACATCAAACAGGCATATTGACTTGAAAACACATTAAGTCGACAGCAACATTTCAAAGATTTCTGGTTTTTTTTAATGTGACAGCAAAGAGCGGGCGACCAGGTTTCTCTTCCCCAACTTCCCATGCTTTCTAGGGCAGTGCCTTCTCCATCAAGCTAAGGATGAGATCAAAACGTGGCCAATACGACACGTGTAACACGCAGTTCTTCATGATGAGAGCAGGACGGGCACAATTATCATGGATCAACCGATGCCCAGAACGGTTGTCAACAAAAGTAACTCAGACTCTCTGTGTGATCTTAGTTCTACTCACAGATCCGCAATCTTTGCAAGATTGAGCCTAGAGGCTGTATTTAGCGTACAACCAGTTAAGAAACACAAGCCAAACCGTACGTTATTTGATAAGCAGAATATTATGAAAATTCCGAAAGCAATACCAGTTATTTCAACTCCCACTAAAAATGCGTGAATGTACACAGAAGACAGTTGTTCCATGAGATCATTTGAGACACTGATTCAAATTACTATCGAAATGCTAGAGCTAAGATTTTTTTTCCACATCCTCTTACAATTATTTTCCCAGCCATTATTCCTTTGGTGTATACTGGTAGTATAAAGTTTTTATCCCATGAAGTTTCCATTATTCTACCTTTAGTAGGAAGGCTCTGCTCTCTCAAGAGACTCATAAAGCCTCCTATACTGTGCCAAAACACGACGTAAATTTTTTAGTACTGCAGAAATTGAAGCATTGTTTTGTTACTTTCTTACGCCATGCTGTAATAAGTATTCTAAATCCTGCAGTTTTCTATTACCCTTTGGCCCATCCAAAAGGGCATCGCCTATGCTACACACATGGAATTATAAGAATAGGTACGAAATGAAAGAGAGATGACTCAAGAGACTCACCCATACGCGCACACACCCCCATCACATGTGATCTCAGCAATCCTTTGTCTACTTAAAACCGCAGTGTCATCCTTAAATTACAAGTCGAGAGAATAAGGTCGTTTCCAGCAGCACAAGATCTCTGGTCTCTGGCAAACCCTGCTAGATTCACAATTCATTTCTTCGGGACAATTTGTTAAGGAGCTGCAGCTGCCAGCCTCCTCCCAGAGAGCTTGAAGTGTCAAGCCCAGGGGATTTGGAAGTCAGGGAATGCTGTTGTGTGACCTGGAAAGACAAGCTCCTGGGGCAGGCACACCACAGACCGTTTAGCCCATCACAGGCGAATATCAACACTTCAAGTGCCCCCTGCAAAACACTTGCTGCTTTATAGAGAGAAGGGTTCGCAGGTGTTACCTGGTCTCCACGTGAAACGCAGCTTGGCAAGCAAGCGTCTGCAAGCTGACACCTCCAGATGGCTTCACAGCAGCCAAAACCACAGAAGACAAAGCTCTTCTCAGGGAGAAATAGCATACAACCTTTCTGCATGTGGAGGAAAGCAATCCTCAGCTTATGGAGCTACGGAAGGCCAATGGGACACCAACCTTGCAACTGAAAAAACAGCACAGCAGACTACAGTGAACAGTCTTGGTCCTTTCTGTTGTTCCCTCACCTTATAACATCTTATTCATCATTCAGTTGTATTTCAGTGACCTCCCGACAGCCCAAAGTAGGCAGCAGAAGGCTCACCTCGAGCTACCAGGCTCCAGGCTCCACATCAGCCAATTAACCAGTCTCCTCCACGCCTCGGCAATTCTTTGTGTCCTCCCTCATCAGCTTCTCTATTTCCTCTCCGAATCCTTTACTGAGGTTCAGTATAGAGCAAGACAGCAAACCCCATTGCCCTGCGGGTCAGGGGAGAGCTGTGCGTTCTGGATTTTTCTGCATCTTTGCCCTGCCTTTTGGCTGCCCAGTTGTTTTAAATAACCTCTGGGGTTTCTGTTGTATTATGTTAAAGGAAGTATTTTCCTTTCTGTTCAGATTCTTTCGCATTTAGGAATCCTATCATCGGTCATAATGATTTTTCATGCACTAACTAGACTGAGGAAGTGTATAATGCGTTATTCCTTACACACAGCTTTTCCAAACGGCTTCTTTGCCCAGGGTACCCTGTGGTGTGACTTTTTGCTGACTAATACAAAGAGAATCCATGCTGCAATCTCATGTTCCATCCTTTGCTTGCCCAACAAGGGGCAGCCGCTGCACACTGGGTTTACTGGAAACGCAGGTGGCTGCGGTGCTCCAGCATCTCTCATATCATAGGAAGCCACAAAAGTTAAAAAAAAAGTTGACCAGATAGAGTTTATCCAGGCTGCGACCCACACATAGCACAGCATCATTAACACTGTTTCCAACACAACCTCCTCGTGCCCCAACCTAGGGTTGTTTTGGTGGGTTATGTCCGTGAGAATTTGAGCTTTATTCCCAGCAAAACTCCAGACAGGAGAGCACAATATTAAAGATTCCCTGATTTAGAGCATGAAACTGTCTCAAAGATGTGACACATTACAGACTGTGACGGTAAGAAAGGAGAAATCATTTCACAGTTCAGCAGGGCTCCAGCTGTTTAGCAAACAAGCAATAAATAACACAAAGTAGCGATGGCTTCATAAAGGCAAGGGAGCAGCTGAAGGTGGACGTGCTGAAGAAAGAGGAAAAGCATGTTTTGGATTCAGGAGGGAAATGAGAATGAAGCTGCAGGGAGTGAAGAGGGCAGGAGATGGTGAGCTTGGAGGAAACCAGTGGGATTGACCAGACGAAGAAGTCAGCAAGGACAAAACCAAAGCTATGGCCAGCTGGTTCCCCACCGCCCTGCCAGCTGGGCAAGCCCAGGGTAGAAACTGCAAACCAGAATAGCAACATCTGCACCCTTGGTGAAGGCCTGAGGGGCCACATATGAACACTGCTGAAGGCAAAGTGAGGTCTGCTGAGATCACATTAAAAAAAAAAATAAAAATCCATCAAATACTTACTCCTGGTAGGGAGCACGGCAAATTTCCACAGCCTGAGCACAATTTTACTTATGTTCTTTGAAAGATCATCGACAACAGGACCCTTGCATTTTCCTTTTATGAAAACACAGCTACTTTGCATGTCTTAGGAGACTCAGGACAGGAGGATAGGAAATAAAAAGCAAATAAAGACCCAGCTTCAGGACATCTTTACACCTGTGAAGAATTCTCCCTCTCAGTGGAAGCCTCCTTACTCTTGAGGTAACAGTTCATGGCACAGCAAATTTGTGGGATTGGGTCCAAAATGCTTCACAAGGAAAGGAAATACACAGCCCAGGGTGGACGTGAAGCTCATCACACAATTTCTTTTCATCTCC
Organism: Stercorarius parasiticus; assembly: GCA_013396915.1. Taxonomy (NCBI): domain Eukaryota; kingdom Metazoa; phylum Chordata; class Aves; order Charadriiformes; family Stercorariidae; genus Stercorarius; species Stercorarius parasiticus. Next base: position 57,655 of record VWZL01001953.1, read on the forward strand.
TGAAGCTGCCATGATATCTATTTTACAGAGCAAGGGTGGTTCAGCTGCATGTTCATGGGTTGACAGAAGGGTAGGGGACAAGGCAAAACTTTTCAGGACAATAGCCTGTGGAGTTTGTCCTTCCCTTTATTAAAACTGCAAGGTTATTTATAGAATACAGTTTCACTTCAAGCCCTGTCAAATACTATATCGCTCAGGATGCATCAAAAGTACAACAGCAAAACTGAAATGAATTAAAATCATCATCTTTTGAACCATCTGATGCCTGGCGAAATAGAAAAGGACAGGATGAGCAATGATGCCCTTTGGAACCAAAATAAGGAGAAGAGAATTTTAATCCATCACTTTAAAGCTTATCTTCCATTTTGAGCATTTGAGGAAGAAGTTGACATGTTTGGCTGTAAGGCACAGACAACTCCGTCAGTGATGGAACAAAACAAAAATGGTGGTTTGCATCATCAGACAAGTCACATCTGTGACTTGGACACTAGTGCACTATTCAAGTAAACTTCCAAGTATACTCTCACTCTGCCGTCCAGTAGTTTTTGCATTGCAACTTCAATGTTGGAATTAATTTTTCGATAAATTCAAATTAATTATTTCATAAATTTCAATTAATTTTTCATAAAAGCAGATGCAAGAAACGTGAGCATATGAAGAAGCAGAAGGAATAATTAGTGAATTTGAGAGAATTTCTTAAAAAAAGAAATATCTACACATAAAAACTTTCTTTCTGTGCATGTCTGTCCAGCAGATGCAATGACAATGAATGATCAGGCAGCATTTAGTACCCTGATTAGAAGCAACTGATCATCCCAGTAGCAACACATATATAATATAGCGAGGTGCCTGGCAGCAGTGCATTTCAAGTATTTCATTAAGGTCTACATAAATAAAAATTCAAACACAGTCCTAAAGCTTGGTTAACCCCAATATAAGCAGAACAAGGAGACAAAAGTCTTTCTTTTCTATGGATATTTAGGGCGGCTCCAAGCTATACCACATACCAGTTGCTCAAAGTTGCCACATCCATCAGGAATCAGAGCAGGAGGCATGACCAGAAGACAACTTCTGGAAACAGAAAAGAAATCTTAAATATCTCCACACCAGAACCTGCAGGTCTCGTCAAATAAAAGACTTGGGGCGTGGGGGGGAATATCCATGATTTTCCTGAAACAAAACAAAATTCTCACTTTTCAACTAGGACAATTTCCTCAAATTTTACTGTTCAGGGAAGGGAATTAAGTGAATTACTTCCTGCTACCTCAGGAATAAGAAAAAGAATACTTTTTGACAACCCTAAGACATTTTGAGTTGAATCAATTCATACTGTATCCCATTGCTTTCTTACTGCTACCGATGCTTTACTGAATGGCAACAAGTTGAAGCCAGCATGATTTCACTTGTTCCAGGCCCTTCATCTGGATTTACCTGACTTCAGAGCATTACAGAAATCACGTAGGGCCCTTACAACTCCAAGTCTTCCTCTAGGCATGGCTTCATCTCCTGAACAGCAGCAAAGAAACAAATATGCCACAGTAGGAAACATTTTAATATCAAACTGATTTGTAAGAATACTCCTACTCATCCCATGTACTGAAACAAAACACTCATTTCAGAACTGTTAAGATTTCTTTTTAATTTTTTTAAAAATAAAAAATGGCTTAATTGAACACTATAAAATTCAAAATAACCTCAGAACCTTTGTTTTCTACACAAAGTAATTTCATCTTCCTTATAGTTGAGTCCTCAGCTTGCCTTTGGGTGATGAGAAGACTTGGGTACATCACCAACCCAAGGAACAAGAGAAACAGGTGCTGTCTGACCCTTCTGAAGTAGGTATTGCTTGATAACTGCATCAACCTGGACCGCAAGGTCTAGTCTTTTCATTCCAAACCTTAGTTCTCAATTTAGGATGAAAAAAATCCAATTGAAATGCCAGAATTTTCCATCTGATGGAAATCCTAAATTCATTCAGCTGAGCTACCCTCCTGGCTCCATGCAGGTGAACGCTTTCCCCAGAGCATGGTGGAGGAGGGATTTCTCAAACCACGATATTACACGATATTAGTACCAGACTGCTGTGGACTTGTACATGACAATCAGCTGTTGTGGAAAACATGAGAAAGTAAATTCCAGAGGTTAACCGCAGTTACTGTTATTTGTAGGCTCACTGGAGTCCCTACAAGCAGCTATAGGGAAAAGGCTTTAGACTGATGGCCCCCAAAATTATCTCAGTTCATTGCAAACCTTAGTAGCTCACAACATTTTCTCTGAGACTTCTACAGAAATTTCTCAAACACGTTTTCATTTCTTATGTGTTACCAGAAAAGGTAAATTCTAGCCAGACACCTTCCAACAAAAACAGGTGGGAAAAAAATCCTCTATTTTATTATTTCCTTAGTTTTATTTTGCTCCCTGTTTTGCAGAGTTCAAAAAGGAACGTAATTAAAAATTTACTCTTCAGAACCAAGTTTTCATCTTTTTTCCCCACAGATCCAGCTGGGGGCGGAGGATGAGGGTGTGAGGAGCAGAAAAGCCCTTGAGGGCTCAGCAGTAACCAAACCCATCAGTGCACTACCAGCACTTTTCTCATCCCAAACCCAAAACACAGCACTATGCCAGCTGCTAGCAAGAAAGTCAACCCCATTCCAGCTGAAACCATGACAGGGCAAGAAAAAAAAAAGAAAAAAAAAGAGGAAAAAAGAGACTTCCCATCACATAAATAATAAAAAAGATGCTCAAAGACTGAAAATTTCACACACACCTTTTGAAGTTATTTTTTACTTCTTTATATTTTGTTGCATGCTCTACCTGCTGTTTTGGTTTGTTTGGTTTTTTTTTTCCCCTTGGTAGCTTGACAAGTTCTTTTTAAAAAAAAAAAAAAAAAGATTTTTAAAAGGCTGAGAAGACAACAATTCAAGAAGTTTCCACTGATCTGGTCCAAACAGAAAAAGATTCCTTTTCGTTGAGTACGCAAACTGCAGTCCTTTGAACAAAAGGCACTTGACTCGCATGATACCAAATCTCTCCTCAGCTAAGAGCTTACACAATGCAGGCTCCATCCACAGTAACACAAGTGTAATACAGGAGGAAAAAACAAATATATTTAAACCAATCTCCTCCTTTGGCCAGGCTCACCATATAGAAATTATCTTTTTGCCATTTAGGCATGGATTTAGGTCATATAGACATGGTGTTAGGGGATATGGTGTAGGGGAGAACACTGTAGAGTGGGGTTGATGGTTGGACTTGATGATCCCAAGGGTTTTTTCCAATCTAAACGATTCTATGATTCTATGGAGAAGTGTCATGTTTTGCTGTAGGAGAGAGACAATGCCCGGGTCCAGGCGGGGAGGTGACAGAGCCGAACAAGCTCCCAGCACCAGTCCGCATCCAGCTCATTTCCTCAGAGCTCGCTGCATTATCCACAAAATGGTTACAAAACAAAAGCAAATCTCCGGAAAACCACTCAGCTGTAATCTTTATAGACATTTCCAGCATCAGCCAGCCAAAAGGCAAGAGGCTTACCTTTCTCCTTATCTCACCTTTACTCAGCTTTTCTTTCTACTTGCACTGTTCCCCAAACTGCCAAACCCAAGTTAACCCCTTACAAAGCATTGTGCTTTCCACAACCTAGCACAGAACATGCATTTGTGATGCTTCAGACAGGCATCTCCCCCCAAAGCCACTCGCTCTCATCCTTTGCCACACGTTTTTAGGTATCAGGATGCTGACCACTGTCTGTGCAAGGAAGGTGCCACGCAGACTACAGGTCTAACTGGTTTTGCACCACCTGTGTTTGATGTGGCCAGTGCAAAGTAATGAAACCCAGTCTGCACCAAAGGAAGGAGTGAACCTTGTAGAAAAGGGCTCAGTGAAAACAGTCCATGCTTCATAGAGCTTGCGAAAGCCAGGAGAAGTCACGCTGCAAAGTGCTGCTGCTCCTGGTGTTCAAGCCTCCATCCTGTTAATTTTATCTTGGCTTAATCTCCTGGGAAGAACTTGGAGAACCAGATGCACCAACCTCCAAATCCCTTGCTCTTTTCTCTTTTAAATTAAATACAAATTAATCATGTTACAATAGCCACGAGGGCGCTGCGATGACCTTCGTCAGATGGCACTCCACAGGCCACACTGCATCCAGAGGTATGCAGCGTTAACCGTGCTCCGGGCACACCAAGGGTCTCAAAACCGGAAAAATGGTTTGAATCAGCAATTCTCACGTTCCGTTAAATACAATTGTGAAGCAGATGGAATACACAATGGTATGTATAAAGGCTTTCCTTTTCCTCTGATTCCTTTAGTCAGTAAGAACACAAACCTAATTCACAAATGTGCACTCCCAGTGTATTAGCAGCCTGCCTCTACGGTCTCCTCGCATAAAGAACACGGAAATTAAAGGCTTGAAAACCATATCTTTTCAAAGCCAAATGGGTTCCTTTAAGTCACTAATAGCTTTGCAGAAAATTCCCCTGTGAAGATGAAGGGGGGTGATATGTTAGAAACGCTGTTCTGAGCTAATTTATGAGTACTGCATGTGGCCGGGCTGGAGAAACATTTTCCCCACGATTAAACAGAATTACTGGAAGGCTTATAGTATGCATATGTTGATTAAAATTAATTGCAGAGCTGTTATGAAACTGTCGGGAAAGAACATATCAGACCACAGTAACTTCTTGGATACTCCTCCCATCGAGAAAATTCAGGAGAAAAACGTAAGGAAGTAAAGTGGGATGCCCACCTCCGCAGTTTACACTGCCATTCTGCTGAGGCAGCGTTCCCATCACTTTACAGCAGGAACTTTCCCACTTCCCAGTACAAAACACTCATGTCTTCCTCGTACGGCAGTAACACAGTGTCATCTCCAAGGGAAAAAAATGACAATTGGATAACTCACCTAAGAGCCTCCACGAAACAGCAGTTTCATGGGTGGTTTCAGAACCAGCAGAGAGATAATACTGTGTTTGATGGTGTGGGACATGCCTACAACTTTCCAGACTATTGACATGAAGCTGCTATTCACACCAAAGCCTCCCTCAAGCACTCCCATCTCATGGTTTTTCAGACACCCTGCATAAATCCGAAGTAACGCTTCCCTGTAGCAGTCACAACTGTGAGCACAGCATCTTTTTTCAGCCTCTGATTTACACTACAGCACCACTTTTAAACGTCTTCCACACGCTTGGGATATATGAGAATGAGTTTGCTTTTTTTTCTTTTAATAAAAAAACCCTACTAGATATAAGAGCACCAAAGACATGGTACATACGGAGAAACACATAGTCCACCCCCTCATCCCAAGAGGCCACAAGACCTGAAACACAAAGATTTGAAGCACGTATTCTATTACCAGTTAGTGATGCTTGAGCACTGCATTTTAAGTAAGTCCCACAAGTAATAAGCAGTAATAACAAAAATCAACACAGTCTCTGGCATCACCATTGTTCATTTTTTCCCCTTTATATGTGGTGTCATTATCATCATCATGAGAGCTTTGAGCTCAGTTTATCACTCGGGTGGGTGAATAGCCACACAGGGAGGGATTAACATGCATTTGAAATGTAATGGCAAATGCAATTTCAAATGGGAGGCCTACATCTTCTGCCTTCCTTTCTTTCAACAAGATTATTGAAAGTGGTTCAGAAGTGCATTTCAGCTTCAACTCATTCCCATAACCACATCTCTATCCCTTGTGGCACACGCACCCTCAGAGGGCAAAGGATCAATGCCCACCAGAAAAGCTTGATCCTATTTGCACTTCAACATACTTCCTAAACCGCCGATAAGAACATGCAGAACTGGGAAGAACATCAGGATTTGCTGATTCACTCTGAAACGCCTGACTGCAAACCAGCAAGTGTTTCCCTGAACCCTTTTCAGCTTTTCAAATTGTCTCTTCACCTGAGCAAGTCCCTTCTCGGCAAACACCAGACGCCACCTCTGCAGCCCTTCACCTTGGTGGCACATGTCTCTGAATAGAGCAGTTCTCTGTGCTCCCCATCAACGGCAACCAGAACAAAGTGCCCTTGGTTGGAAGGGCACACAACTTGTCACAAAGACACTAATTTATTACAAGTATCTGCTGATTAAATTAGCCGAGCTCTAGAACACGGCTATTAACAGGACTCATCAAATCGCTTGAAAGACCATGAAGTAGACACCTACCTACACAAAGACAAGCAGAAAAGCAGAACAGCCAAATGCAAAACATTCATAACTCAACAACTCCCTCCCATGTCACAGAGGCACTAATTTATCACAATGTTAGAATCATCCTGTTCCTAAGTGGGAAGCAGCAGCATTCTGATTCTTGCAGATAATGATGTAAAATTTCTAGGATATAAGGGAGGAAAAGAGCTATTTTGTCTTTTCTGACTCTCCGAGATGAGGAAATGCATCAGACTCCCTGCAAGAATTCTCCTGGAGCCCAGGTGGGCTGGGAGGGGGAGGAGGAGGAGGAGGAGGAGGAGGAAGACAGCTACAGCCTGTGTTATGTTTTCCCCCAAAGTTTTGCTAGGTACAAAGCAAACCACCATGAATTGAAATTTATTCTTTCAGCCAAATGATGCTGCCAAGTTTAAAATTTTCCCTGCCTCTGGCAGTGTCCCGGAGCATGTGAGCTCCACAAGCCATTCCTTTACGCCAGAGGCAGAGACCACCAGCAGTAACTTTGTGTTACCGCAGATCACACACCGCTACCCATCTTTTACAGAGTTGCCAATGGACCTCCATATTGGCAAAATCCTAATAGCCCTCTGCAAAGGGAACACATCCATCAGGTTCTCTTTCTAGATAGGAAGGAGTAAAGAAACCAGAAATATTTTCATCTCCTGGCTAAGAAACTCAAGTGTTAAACCCAACCTGAATATCCTGATTACCATGACAGCCTTCACATGGTTCAAAGGCTTTTCACATTCAGTTCAGGCACTGGACCCACTTTTCCTTTTAACTGCAGGTTCTACACCGTTTTAATCCAGAAAACTCAACACTTAATTCACAGGAGTAGACATGAAAGGATGTTGATCCAGCTTTACACATTGGCAAGAATGGCATTTAAAATTCTATCAAAATCAACAGTGAAACTTTCAAATAATGATGCAATGCATTCAATCCTTTGATTTTCACTGAAACATCATGCTGAATTCACTAGAGATGAAAACAGCACAATTTAACTCCTCTTTCCTGCTTTTAACACCTGAAGTCATAACTTGTCAATAATCATGGGAGTGGGCACCTTTCACTGTTCATAGAATCACAGAATGGTTTGGGTTGGAAGGGACCTTAAAGACCATCCAGTGCCACCCCCTGCCCTGGGCAGGGACATCTCCCACCAGACCAGGTTGCTCCAAGCCCCATCCAGCCTGGCCTTGAACCCCTCCAGGGATGGGGCAGCCACAGCTTCTCTGGGCAACCTGGGCCAGGGGCTCACCACCCTCACAGCAAAGAATTTCTTCCTCAGATCTCATCTAAATCTCCCCTCTTTCCCTTTAAAACTGTTACTCCTCGTCCTGTGGCTCCCCTCCCTGATCCAGGCTTTCCTGGAGCCCCTTTAGGGACTGGAAGGGGCTCCAAGGTTTCCCCGGAGCCTTCTCTTCTCCAGGCTGAACACCCCCAACTCTCTCAACCTGTCCTCACAGCAGAGGGGCTCCAGCCCTTCGTGGCCTCCTCTGGACCCATTCCAACGGGTCCATGTCCTTCTTGTGGTGAGATCTTGTGCTGTTGCGTCTGAATTGCTGCTGAGAGCAGGCTCCAGCAGCAGAAATCATGCTCAGTTTCTTTGAAAGGCCACACTAGTCAGCTCAATTCTGTCTGCTGTATACTTAACTGCAACACCTCCTGCCTTCCCATGCTAACAACCAACTGCACATGGCGGCCACCTGCCCCAAAGTCCCTCTGGAGGGTGGCACAGCAGTGCCCGGGCAGTGGCAAGTGCCAGGCAGCTCCTTGGTGGAGCTAGAGGACAACTTTCCCACAGGAAGGATGAGGCATGCCGGCAAACATTCTGCAGCTGGGATAAAGAGAGAATTAAATCCACTCTGGCAAAGGCAGAGTTGAAGGTACAGGCACCCAACCACTGTGGCAGAAACTGCTACTAGAAATACTTGTCCACAACCCAGTTTCTTGGGGAGCACCGCAGGAGAAGCGTAATAAAAAAGCAGGAGTTATCACAGCAGACTGCTCTGAAGGCAGATGTTTATTCAAGACTGCTTCTGCGTACATGAAGCGGGCACAATAGAAAAGGCTTTTATTTGGTTAACGCACTAAAAAGTGGATGCTTTTATTATTCAAGATTTTATGATGTTAATCCTGCAAGAATGGCTGGATGGAGCTATTTATCATCTGGCACTCTATACTTTGTTTCCATAGAAGGAAATGAAAAAGGCCAGGAAGGTTCAGCCAATTTGTCTTTTAATGCTCTTTATTGGCTCATTAATGATTAATTCTTTCTAACGCTCTGCTCTAGATCCTAAATTCACAATGGCTCAATGGAGATGAAAGATTTCAAAATCCCCATCTCTCCCGGTTCCTGAGCCTACGTTAAAAAACAAAACAAACCATTTCTGCCACTGCTCAGCACGCTGCTGTCGAAGGAAATCATCCAGGACAGAAAAACATCTTTGGAAGATTAAGTGGTGCGAAAGATGAAACAGGCAAAGATCACAACCCAAGCCAGTCCTGAAGAGCCGCAAACAGTAAAGGACCCACTCAATAACGATAATATCTGCCACCGCTCAGCCACTAAATCTACAACTTATTTATGCCTAGCACTGCACTACCGCAGTACTGCAGCATTCAACCGCTTCAGTGATTGAATACTTTGAAGGAGCATGGATTTATTTCTTCAGTGTATTATTAAAGGCAGAAAATATTACTGTTCCACAATCAGAAATCAAAGAAAAGTCTTAGAAAGGCCATGTAACAAGAACATTATTCATTTGAAGGCTTCCTTTGGATTAAAGAAAGCTACAGCCCTGATCACAGTGGCCTTTACAAGTCTCGCAGCAATTTAACGACAATGCATGTGTCAATACGCTGTCCTATATGCTATGATATGCATAGGAATATTCTGCCAACATCAAGTTTCTTCCAGGATTTCAGTTAATCTCTTCACAGTCTTTGCTGAAGCCGTCAAAGAACCAGGTGAATAGGACAGGAGTCTCGGATCCTTTTCCTAGCACAATTATCAACATATTTTTTTTATTCGTGGCTAATTCGCTTACCCATTTTGCATCTTGCTTCTGTTTACAGATCAGGAAGCAAATAAATAGTCATCTTCATGGTGTGCTTTGAGATCCCCAGAGGAAGGATGCCCTTTCTGCTCAGTGTTTTTACCGATCTGCTCCCCATGTTGTTACTAGCTGTTGCAGTTGAAAGCAAAGGTGACTGCGTTTCAGTGATCGTGGATGAAAAGCATTATACAAATAGCAGTCTCACTATTAAATTCGTTAAGTAGGCCTACCGAAATCAAGTGATAAAATTAACCGGATGAACTAATAGTAGTGTATCATTGAATAATCATCATGTCACATGGAATGCAGTGCTTACCACGGAGAGAGAAATGGAGCACCCGTAGTAAGCCTGTTTGAGCAAAACCACCTGCAGACTTGGGTTCCTCGTTTGGCATATTTTTCTTTGTACAGCTCCAGAGCAAGAGTACGCCATGGATTCAGGAAACACAGGATTAGTGGTAATCAGAAAGTAGAGATAAAGACTGATTTCCAACAGAGGAATACGTTAGCCCATAACTCATTTACTCAAATTGGCTGACATGGCAGTACATTAATTAAAACTACTTTATACAGGGGATATTAATAAAGATCATCTGCAACTGAAATCACAGGTGCATAGATTTTGAATAAGTCTCCTGGATAATGGGACACCAATCCTCTGCCTGCTGGTGACCTGCAGCGCTGTCAGCCTTTGTCCATAACGTGTTCAGTGGCCAACAACAACAGAGATAAACATTGCTGCTCTAGGAACTAAAATGAGAAATACAATCTCCCCAGAATGCCACTGCTAACAAGGACGTCTATCAGGAACTCTGGAGCGCGGTCAGGGACCCGACTGGAAAAAGAAACTGGATTATCCTCCCTCCCATACCCTGCTAACAGGGACGTGGGCAGTGGCAGCCTGCATTGTCCTGCCAACGCCGTAGGAGTTTCAAGAGAAACTTTAGTCACCGAGACTCTCAATCCAAGTGCTTCCAAGTCCAAAAATCATGTTTAACAAGAGATTTGTAAGAATGATGCACTACAATGTAGCACCTTTATGCAGGTGCAATTACCTGTGCCTTCTGTTAACAGCCACTTTGTGATGATCCTTAATATTGTGTTATTAGGCCTGTATTTTGAAACACAGATCTAAGCCTGCAAGTAAGATTTCATTAAGCAATATTGCAGTCTTAATCAAAGGTCATTAACCACCATTACCTATAATTACCCAACCTGAAACTAAGAATTTTACAGATAAGGCATTCACGGGAAAGAATTATTCATGCCTGCAACAGGTTCTTTTTACAGAGATGTCTGGATTTCAACAGCTTCAGATTTGGTTAAGTTAGTGTATAGAAATGCTTCTTTTTGTTGTTTTAAGGTACAGTTTTCCCTTTTATGGTTGCACAAGAAATGTATATAGACATTTGTATATATACAATGTATATATAGACTACTGTATCAAATCAGTAACATTATACATATCTCAATCGTTAGCATAAATAACCTTATAACATCTCCAATATATGCAGAAGATCTAGTGAAGATATGTTTGCCTCTAAGTACGCTTGACAAGACTGTAGCTCTGCCATTCACCCCAAACAAAGAGAATCATACATAAACATGTAAACTTACACACAAAGCAATTAATATCCAGGTGATGTATTCATCTGAATCATAGAAGCTTTTTTTTTTTTAATTAAAAAAAACATCAAAAAACCCCAAAGAACTTCAGTTCCCTAGATCCACTAATATTTTTGGCCTAAGGGCACTGATGCCACCACTCTACAGTCTACTCGGAAAGCTAAAAGCTTGAGTACCACAGCCAGGAAGGTTACTCTTAACTTCAGAGCTAACGGAGATCTTTGATGGGATTTAACACTTGAGGAGCTGGTTGGTCTCTAGACCGGTGTCTGAACATCATTAATTAGAACATTACCCAGTCAGTATTGCTAAAAATACCTTTGCAACGATGACGTGCTGAGTAGCCTGCACTCAGCCACAGCACTTCAGGCAGTTTCCCATAGTCATTAACCATAAGCAAATCTGTGCAGGAAAAAAAGAACGTTGCCCAAACCCCTTTGTATCTCTGTCATCACACAGATGATCAACGCTGTTGGAAATGCCTCTAGAGCTTAAGAGCCCCCAACAATTCATCACTAATCCTGCTTTTTCGTTCCCTTCTTCCTACCATGTTGTGATCCTTGTTGCTATCAAACTGGAAAGGATGGAAACTCTGACCAAAATTACTGGGTCTAACCAACCCACTGGGGCACCAGAAGGGTGCCACCAGGCACTGAGGCCTCCGTGCCTGGGACCTGGCCAGTTCCACCCCACATGGCAGAGGCAGGGCTGCTCCATGCCAGAACTTATGCAGCACAGGGTCTTTTAAAGTCTTAGGTAACACTTTCCATTCTCACCACTACACACAAGGACTTTCAAGGCTGTAGCATGGCACACTAAAATAAAAACTTTATCAGCATTCATAGATACACCAAATACGAGGCTTTACTACTTCTCAGAAAGTAGCAGTCATTCATTTCTTTAACATTATGGACCATAATGAGTTTTTGGGAAGTCTGCTTTGTCTGATAAAGTATGTAATTCCCTACAGAAGCAGATAGAACCTTTCACTGTTTTGTTTGCATCAACCTTCTCAATCAGTTGAGTGTGCGTGTTTTGTTGGTTTTAGAGTACAGTTTTCCTTTCTCAAGGTTGCACAAGAAGTGTATTTAAAGTATCTGACAAACACATGCCACGCTTTAATTGCTCCCTGTACCTTACTTCCCACAACATCTTCATGGCTAATAGACATGACAAATATTACTAAAAGTTGCTGTATCTACAGACCAGTTCTGAAGGCACCTTCGTAAGTTTTGGGGTGTTGTTGTTTTTGTTTTGCTTTAAATAATAGCTTTATGTCATTATTATCCTGTACAAAAAGGATTTTCAAGAGCATCCATTTCTCTTTTACTAAGCACTCCAAGAGCATGAAAGTTCAGCTTTTCCCTTGCAAGTCGCTTCACTTAGGCCTCTCTATTTAACAATCCACAGACTGCTTTGGAGATCTGGAGGGCATGAAAATCCTGCAGGAGAGATCCGCTGGGAACAACACCCTGTGAGGTTTACTGCTGGGTGTTGATTACGGTGAGTGCTGTGAAATCCAGGAGTGCCCCGTGGACCTCACAGCCATTGTGACCTGCTCCTCAGCAGCCACACGCAATATAAGTGGGTACAAACATCCTGTAGTTTCTCTTCATATTTCCATCAAACTTTCCCCAACTGCCCTGCATCAACAGCCCCTGGGAATGGTCAGCTTCAGGAGCTGCCGGATTTATTTTGGCAATCACCAGCACAAGGTGCCCAGGAGGACAATGCTGGCAGCAGCTCTTGGCTGCAGGCAAAGCTTCAAATCGCTTGGAAGTGATTTGAGTGCCATGACTGTGCTCCTGCCTGCTCCGCTCCTGATACACACAAGTCCCAAAGGTCTCAGTTCCACAAAAAAGAAAAAAAAGAAAAAAGTCTTCCCCTTCACAGAATCAGAATGGCAGGGGTTGGAAGGGACCTCTGGAGATGATACAGTCCAACCCCCTGCCAGAGCAGGGTCACCCAGAGCAGGTGGCNTCTTCACAGCCCTTGGCTGGACTCTCTCCCATAGCCCCCTGTCCTTCTTGAACTGCAGAGCCCAGAACCGGGCTCTTTACATTATTTTAAGTTATGCTTTATGTTATTTTAAGCAAGTGCATAGTCCAATTGACTTCAGAGGATCTACTCACGTGCTGAGCTGGACATATGCTTAAATATGCTAGATCCTGCTTCCCCCGCACAAAGCCCTCCCACACTCCTCTCTGAGCCTGCTCCGATAAGGCTCGAGTGTGTCCGCACGGATTATGCTCAGAAACACTGTAAGATCCCGAAGGGTGCCTGAGACTGATCCTGCGACTACAGCCTCTTCCCATTCCCATGCTAGAAACAATGCTCAGAACCTCTTCTTTGTGTTTACCACACGTGGCGTTTCCTCCCATAGCATCTTTGCCTCTGAAAGCAAACACCTCAATTTTAGTCTGGCACAAAAGCATCTGCTCAAAGCCTTCCACCTACATCAGCTCAAGAAACATTCTTGCCGTTAACTCTCACTTGGCCGGAGCAGTGCGAGCTCGTGTAACCTGCTGGATCAGACCCTGCTCTCACCCCACAGGAACTCAGGAGTAACTAAAATAATCTGGTCCAGAATTCATAATTATGCTACTACATTTCTGCCAGCTGCATATAAAGATACACATACCCCCCGCCCCCCCCCCCAAAAAAAATTAAAAAAAAGAAATCGGTAAACTGATTTCCAGGCCCTCTGAAGTGCAAAAGAGAAACCTATGCCTGCCTGCGTTTGGATTCATTATATGCTTTCCTTATATATTCTGAGGAGCTGAGAAGGCACCCAAGATAAACAGCTTGAAAACATCTGATATCTTCATGTGACCTCCCTCTCTGCAATTCGCATGGGCTTCGAGTTTCCAAATGAAGACGTCGGACAAAATAGTGCTAGGATTAATTTTAGCCTCCTCAAGATGACTCGCTGATTCCAGAATAAGGCCATAACACTTGACAGAGCACAATATTTTTCCTTGCCAACATAAGCTGTTTCAGGCTTCTCAGGACTGAAATAAAGTGTACAAAACCAGTTCCAAGCAAAGAAGTGGTGGGAGCTTTGGGAGCAGAGGAAAAAATTAAAATAGCATCATTCTTCGCGGTTTGCAACTCAGGATACAGAGCGCACACCTGCGGGGCAGCCAACACAGCACAAATCTGAGCCCCACAGCATCTCCTCTAAGTGAGACATTCACTAAAGCTTGTCAAAAGATGGTACAAACACACTCTTCGTATGTTGATAGAACAAATTTTTCTAGTATTTCACTTCCAACTACCTGCAGTAACAGACTAACTGTGGGAAGCTTTAGTACCACAAGGAACAAAGGCGTTTTCACAGCGATGGCCCTGCATCCTTCAGCCCAACACACGCCAAGCTGCCCTTACGGAATTGCACAGCCATCCATGAATTTTAGCATATACTCCACAGGAGAGTTAATACAGCATCAAGACTGTATTACCTTGATTTTTTCAGAGACATTTGATGAGAGTGGCTCTAGAGAAAGCAATCAAGCCTTTCTGAATCTCTGCCATAGAAAAAGAGAGCCCAGTTCTGCCTTCTCTTACACATTGCCATCCTGCCTGCAGCCCCTGAATGCGTTCACTTTGAGTTATAGGCCTGCAACTCTCAAAAATGAGCTCACGCTTCAATAACTTCCAGTGTCCTTGTCAGCCAAAATACTACCAGGTGTGTTGGTACAGAGACTTTTTTATTTCTTTTTTTTTTTTTTTTCTTCTGGCCAATTGTCAGAGTAGAACAAAATCTACCATGGTAGCGCAGTCACGCTCTTCTGGCAGTTCAATGAAATACTGAAGGAGTGCTGAGGGCCAAGGTTGCTGAGAGGGGAGATGAGGATGCTTTTGAGAGTATCCAAACTGCGCTGCGAAAGAGGAGTCTGAAAACTGACTTCTGTAAGGGGCACAGAGGGGTTCGGTACATGCCAAAGTCATCGCCTGGGCTCAGGAGGGAGCGAGCGCAGGCTGTGGCAGCACATGAGCTCATCCACCCTGCATCCACAGGGCAGCCCGAGCCTTGTCCTGTCTGCTACAAAGCAACCCACTAGGAAAAAAAAACACTCTTGCAACTTTTCCTCTCTGCCACAGGAACCAGCAATTAACTTACTTGTATCCAATCTACAAGTAACGTTCTAAATATTTGAGCGGCCAGGAAGAGCTATGGACTTGCAGGTTGTGTGGAAAAAAAAAAAAAATCAAGACGTATTTACTGGGCATATCACAAGACATATTTACAAGCAGTTTAACTCAAGGGTGTATACATATTTCTGTCCAGAAAATCTCAGAAAAAAAAAAATAAACCAAGCCTAACTAGTGCCTGAAAAAACCCACAAGTCAATCATGTTCTAATACTTAGATTCTTAATAAACTATGCTGATATATTTTTCATGAACTACACCACAAACAAATTACAGTGGAAGCTAATGCAGATCATGGCTATATTTGTTACATGAACTTTCTCTTGCTGTGGATAACTGCTTGACTCTACCAGGACACGACTGCTGGCTTGTAATTGGACTTCAGGGGATGATTTTTTGAACTACTATGCTCTAATGAGACTTTCCATCAGCGTCTACACTTTCAGCACTTGAAAGAGAATGAAGAGGGATGAAACCTGGGGCAAAGATACAGGAGCCGAAAAATATCCCAGGTCAACACAAGCAGAACAAAATGCCATCTTACCAACAGCAACGTGAACAGAGAGGAAAAAGTAGCTGATGAAATCAGCAGATGAATTCAAGAGACAAATATGTCAATGGCCTGGGAAGCCTTGTCACAACGATACCTGACTTGGAAAGCTGTGGAAGGGATGCGGAAAGTGAAGCAATGAAGGGCAGAGAAAATCAAGGCAGCCTTGTGGGCAGAGATGAACAAGATTGATGGAGAGCATGAAAGCCACCAGGGCGAGATGATGAAAACACTCTCCCAACTGAAACCAGCAGAAGTCAGCGACTTGAGGACATACTAACAGCAAAAGCAGACAAATAGCTTTGCCCTAAAAATGTCATGTTTGGGTTGGCAAGGACCCTGAGGAGGGAGGAGGCTTTCTTGGGGCTAGTCTTGCTCACAAGCTCATGGCAGCTGGTGCTGTCTGGCATCGCAGCTCCTCAAGCAGCCCCAAAGGTGCCGCAATGGTATCTCACACCCCTGCTGGTGCCAAAACCATGACATTCAACATCTCAAGATCACGCATCAAAAGAAGCGTGGCAGGCAGGGCAAGGGAGGTGATTCTGCCGCTCTGCTCCATCTGGGGAGACACCCCCTTGCAGTGCTGCCTCCAGCCCTGGAGCCTCAGCACAAGAAGGACATGGACCTGTTGGAGCGGGGCCAGAGGAGGCCACGAAGATGATCCGAGGGCTGGAGCCCCTCTGCTGTGAGGACAGGCTGAGAGAGTCGGGGATGTTCAGCCTGGAGAAGAGAAGGCTCCGGGGAGACCTCAGAGCAGCCTTCCAGTCCCTAAAGAGGCTCCAGGAAAGCTGGGGAGGGACTCTTGATTCAGGGAGTGGAGCAATAGGACAAGGGGTAATGGCTTCAAACTAGAAGAGGGGAGATTTAGATGAGATAGCAGGAAGAAATTCTTTGCTGTGAGGGTGGTGAGCCCCTGGCCCAGGTTGCCCAGAGAAGCTGTGGCTGCCCCATCCCTGGAGACGTTCAAGGCCAGGCTGAATGGGGCTTTGAGCAACCTGATCTAGTGGGATGTGTCCCTCCCTAGGGCAGCGAGGTTGGGACTAGATGATCTTTAAGGTCCCTTCCAACCCAGACCATTCTATGATCTCTGCCCCACCAGCCCAGGGACCCCTCACCAGGTGCCTGGCACTGGGAGGGTGAGGGATGGGGTTATGCAGGCACCACTGTGATCACACCCAGTCTCACCAGCAGCTTCTCCCCACAGAGCCCGGGGAGCTGCATACTGTAAGGGATGGCCATGACGTTTTAGGCCAGCCCAAATAAAAGACCTTGACTATAATCCTAGACTTTTTACAGTGAACAGCACTTGTCTTCAGAAGCGCCGGGATTTCACCCATGACATTGAGATGGCCCCGGTGCCTGCAGCCCACCTCCCAGGAACAGCACCCATGGGGTCTTAAGGGGAAACACTCAAAAGTCCAAACGCTCCTGACCAAAAGGAGAACAGACCTACTTAAATCTGCTCTATCCTGCTACAAATGTGGTTTGCGGTTTTGTTTCATTTCTTAAACACATGCATATTTAATACCTAGAGTCCTTTCGAAAGTATTTTAAGAATTAAAAACAAAGCCAGACAGCAGTAGGATGATCTTTGGAAAGCTTCAAAGAAATACAGCATGCACTTGTTTGTCTTTCTTGTGAAGGAAGAAAAAAACCAAAGTGGTGTTTGAGCAACTATAATCCGCCCCAATACAAAGAATTTGTGAAATGGTAAAAAGAAATAAGGGGAAAGGCTGAAATCTCCTCATTATATAAATATAACAAAATAAAGATAAATGCAAATAAGGGAGTTCTTGAGTAGGGGGAATAGTGGTCCCATTGCTACGTGAAAGCCCTTTTGCATAAGCTGACGCAGGTTAAAAATATTAAGCAGACACACGTGCCTTTGCTTTGTCCATGGGGGACAGTTGGTCTCAAAAACCCCCAAAAGAAAAAGAATCCCAGGATCTACAAGAAGCCATTAAGAACTTAAGTTGCAATATATTAAGAGGTGAATACGGGCATATTGATAGCAATTGCATAGTTTGTTGCAGTGCATTAAATACAAAATAACATAAGCTAATAAAACCCAAGCTAATACTCCCTTTTATTTTCATGCCTCATATCTGGAAAAAGAGAAGTTACGAAGGTTGAAGAATTTACCAAATAAAAATGAGGAAAATCTGCTGCAGCTCTCCTACAACTGAAAAACTGCCAAGTTATTATTTCTCTAACCAATTAATCACATCAGGAGAACACCACATGAGCTTTTAAGAGTTTTCTGCACTACAGACTGAATACCAAATCCAATTAACTCTCCTGAGTTTTTGGTAGTAGGGTACGAGGTATGATTTTGCACAGCGCGATGTAATTCTGTCCTATTATTACATACATGATTTTTTTTTTCCCCAGAAAAAAAAAAAACAAACAGCCAAGTAAACTTATCAGTTTTCATGACATTTGCTTCCTATTATTCCTTTCAAAGTATTTCATCTCTCCTAAAGTTAGTTCTGCGTGGAAGAACTCAAATTAAAAGAAACTGGCAGACCTATAAATCATGCCTTGCTTTACATATCCGCTCATCAGAAGTTACAAGTCTACTACTTAATTTCCAATCAATTAATTACTAGTGAAATCCATTACGACAAAGTGTGCACAGAATAAATGTGAAAACTAAAATCTGAGCAAAATCTTAGTTGAGCGAGAGCTGTCGCCAAAGTAAGATTTGCCTGAATTTTCTTTCAAATTTGTGCAAATACTGTAATTTAAGCTTTCTTTTAAATAACACAGTTTTTTTTCAAAATGAAAGCTACAAAACTAAAATGTTCAGCTGACTTTTCTTATTATTATGCTCAGCAGTTCCACAATTCTGAAAAATGTACATTTCCATAGTCATAAAACTAAGTCATGCAAAGCAGGTAATTCACCTAAGCAAAAATTCCAAGATTTTTCTAATCTTTAAGTGTCCTGTCTTTTAAAATAATTTGCAGGGAAGCATGTGCAGAATTCCACCATACACAAATATTAGACAGAAAAAACCCCACAAATAAAAATATTGTAATATTGACAGAATATATATACAGACTTCTCACTAACAGAATTAGACTGATTCAGTTACAGAGTAAAAACTTATTGAAAATGGCCATTTCACTTCAACTTTTACTTACTGAATGTTTGAAGACATCTTGTCACCAGCAATATACAGACCAAGAATTCACCATGCAAATTCAATTAATAAACTTTGAATGTATAGCATTTTTCCCTGCAAGCAGTTTATTTTCTCAGTGCATAAATAAAACCTACTTTTATCAAGCATGCAATTATTTGTTCAGTTTTTATGTCATCTCTGAATAAAGGCACACAAAGAAGGGAGAGAAGTTTCATTGTAGAACCAACCTGTTACTGGTGCCAACACAGAAACATCTTTTCAAAATCTCAAAGAATTTTAAACGACACTTAATCGGACTTACAAACAAACAGTTATCAGTTTTAATTGGATCACTCATGGTATGTCTTTGAAACTGTTTCTTCATCTATGTTTACCTGCTCCCAGACAAGTGAAAATAGGATGTGTGTGTTATTATTGGGTAATTAAATTAAGCCTAAAAAAATACCATCTGTGATCAAGCGTTCTATAATTAACATACGTTTACAGATACGGTGTCATCAAAATTAACTACACACTAATCTCAATAAATGTGAATTTTGATCTTTTTATTAACTAATCTATTGAACACATTTTTCCAGGCTCTTGACCAAAGGTCATTTCATTAGCAGCGAACTCTGGCTGTAAGAACACTCGACACTGTGTTGAACTGCTCCAGTTACTTCCCAAATACCAGCTCCAAGCCAACCTGTAGAAGACGAGGGGGGAAATAAAAAATAAATAATAATAAAAAAAAAAGGCATTATTTGCAGTAGACAGACTCTTCCTCCTCCAAAAGCTTTTTACCTTTTCCTGTCCTGTGCAAACTATCTGCCATAAGCATATTAAAAGTTCAGGATAAAAAGACGACTATATTGTAACATTACACACAGGAGAGTGAAGCGCGGATACTGTGAGGCCAGCAGCTGAACTGTGCCTGTTCATTTAACCTTATGCGTTACAAGAAACCTCATCCAATGACAACAGAGTCTCTAAGCACAAGTTTAGAGAGATCACAATCTGACACAACGGCATCTCTAGATTGAGAAAAAGACCACCAACATACCTGCACGCATGTGGCAAAGCACCCGTGTTGGCTCTGCAAGGCACCAATGGGGACACAGCCTGGACCTGGAAGACTCCCTTCTCCTCAGATGCCATGCTCTTTCCGTGAAGATCTATGCCAGGCATCTACAGGATTCTTGGCTGCACTACCGATGATATTTGAAGATGTTCTTCAAAGCATAGTTTTCCCACTTATTTAATTTGCATAGGCAGCGCCCTTATTTACTAACCAATGCTCTCCGAGGCATAGCTCCCCAATCATAGGGGACTCAGCTGTAACATCTCCTTCTTAACCGGACATCTCCCTCGATGAGAAGGCAGCCATGCATTTCACATGAGCAACTGCGCTTATACCATACCCACTCCTGGATTTCTCCTGTTGCCCGTGGAGAAAGAGATGGCAGTTCCTAAACCGTCTCTGCTGCTTGTTAAAAGCACAAGCTTCAGAACCACCCTGCCAGGCTGTGCAGTCTCTGGTCTCTACTCACTTAAGATAACTTTTTTAACCACAGGCAGCGCAAACAGAACTAATGGGGTCCTTATCTTCCAAAAAAAAAAAAAAAAGGACGAATCCAAAGAGGTCTCCAAGACACACTCTTTTAAAAAAGCAAATCATTATACTACCAAATTAGTAGATAAATAGACTTACGCTGCCATTAGCCTGAGGACATGGAGCTTAAGAACAAAGACCGATATCCAAAAATCTGGCTGGACTCACTGTACAAGCTAGAGATGAAGAGAGAAGACTATGTGATCCCTGCTTAATACACTTAAATACAGAAAACTTGTGTCCAAGTATGGCACTTCCAGTCAAACCTACTCTGAGATCCCCTGTTCTGCACATTTGGCCATAAGTCTTTGAAGAGCAGCAAGGTTCTCCAAAAAAATTCATAAACTGAGGAACATGGCAACCCACTACAAGTGAGACGAGACACCAATGTCTTCAGCAGAAAGAGGTAGTAAAAAGAGGTAGACTTGAAAATGAAATATCTACATTTGGCCAACAGACAGAAGTAAAGCAGAGGACTGAGGGAACAAAACAAGGCAGAAAATCCATCCATTTTAAGGGTACGTGAAAAGTAAGGGAGGCAAAAATGATCAGAAAAAGTAATTTTCACATTAAATACCACCAGCCACAACCACTAAGGAGAAGCTTTCCGAGCTCTTCCCCATGCTTTCCCAGCCAAAGCCGATACAAGAACAAGACCCAGTCCTCTCCTTGTGACACTCTTCTGTAGCTTTACTGCAGTCTCTAGACTTCCTAAAAAATACACATTTTAATTTCGTTTTCAATGTCAAATAACTGATTTCAAGGGCATTTCCCACAGCAACCCATACATTCTCTGGCTTTCTATTTTTAAATGTGTGATAGCTCACAGATCTTTGAGGCTGCAGTACGCATTATACTGCAAAATTACCATGTCAACAAATAACTTTTCTTTACTTGTAAACAGTGCCTCTTTGTGAACTGGCAGATGTCTGCCAAATTATGCTTTTACTCATTGAGATGTTCGTTGGGAAAAATATCAGTAAGATACAACCCTTTTGTGCAGCAAGCAGCAACAAAAGACTTGATGGAAAATGACTACCCCAAAATACTCATAACTCAGCAAATAAAAGGCAGTTCTGAGAGCTGGTGTGCAAGCAAGGGATCTCAGGTCTTTGAGGAGAGCAGTTGTCTGATAAATTCTTTACAAAGGGGACACGTAATTCAAAACCAATCAATAAGTAGGTGCCAAATTCTCAGAAAATGAATCCCGGAGTACAGACCTCAAGTGTGTAGGTACGTGCCGTTATACTTGCACATATACTGAGGCTGCAAACACAAACCACGCTTGAATTCCTACCTTTGTAGGTATGTAGAGGTCAAACGGTGCCAAAATGCCAGGTTGCTCATCTCAGCTACGTGCACGGATCAGCTCCTGCCCATCCACTGACCCCAGAGGGAACGTGATGCTCAGCTGACTTTCCAGACAGGCAGGGTGCAACCGCTCTGCCCCACTGTCCCCTCCTGCCACGCATCTCACTCACCCCAAACCACCCCTGTAGCTCAGCCTCTCCAACCAAGCTAGGACAATTTGAGGGGCCGCACCAAGAGACCCCCTTGGAGATGCTCCAAGAGCACCCCAGGCATCATGCCACCATGCCCTGGCATGTCACCCACCCAACACAGATGCAGCTTAGCCTCGATGCGACATGTAAAACGGGGAGGACTCAAGTGCTTCCCCTCGCTAAAATTAATCAGACAATAACTTATATATTAGGGGGGTTATTCAAGCCACTACTTGAAGAGTCATTGTTTAAAGTAGTCACCAGTGTGTCAGTTTTAATTTTATATTTTAATAGCTGTGCTTCACAAAACGCACAAACAGATTTAAAAAAAAACCACATATGTAGGTGCACATACCCAACTTTAACCCCCAGCACTCGAGGAAAGGATCAAAACTCCAAACTTCCCAAGCAAAAGAAAGGCATCCGATCACTCCCGAAATGGAAACAAATGTGCCTGTTAATTGTTTACACCAAGAAAAATTCAATCATCTGGTGAGGAACCTGTTGTAGGCAGGAGAAAGACGCCTATGGGCATAATTCCTGTTTCTGGAGATAAAGCCGGAGGAGGCAGCACAGAGGCGTAACAGTTGTGCTAGCAGCACCTGGGCTCCTGGGGACAACAGACTTGGAGCACTGCAGGACTCCCCACAGCTCTCCCACCCTTCCAAAGCAAGAATTAAAATCCACGCAGAATATCATGAAAGAGCCTTCTAATGAACACCGATTTTTCCCTCATCCTGCAGCAAGGTGAGGAGCTGGGAGGAAAAGAGTGAGTTTCCCCATGGCCACAACCTGACAACCCCAATAGCCATGCGACACCCTGATGGTCCTCCAGCCCCTCTATGATGGGCACGTGCATAACGCGGCTCCTCATTTCTGATGCTTTTTTTCCCCAAAAGGACTGCAGAGCCACCTAAAGTAAAGAAGAGCGAGCTTCATCCCCACAAATGCCTGATCGTGAGTGTGCCTTGAAGGGAGGCCATTCAAAAAAAGAAGGTTTCACCAATTTTCATCACCAGCAGCTAGCCAGAAGTAAATGAGCAAGGAATTTCTCCTGGTAAAGACGAGTGTGGGGAAAAAACCTAAAACCTTCAAAAATATTTATATGAACGGTCACAAACAGGTACTGATAACACCCACGGGAAGAAGGGTGGGTACATTCTGGTCTTAACACCACAAACCATGAGGACAGGAGGTGGATGCTTGCTATAAATGGCAGGAAAGGGGGCAACGAGGTTATGTGGATGAAGGAAAAGCTATAGTTACTGCTGGCAGTGCCAAAAGGAGCACAAGTAACTAAAATTGTATGATCTTTTTATTTTTAAGTGCACGTGTTGCAATGCAAGATGAATTAAAAGGATCTATTTTCATCGTATGCAGGATCTGTATACTGCTGCATTACCATAGCTATGGACACCACACGTGTTCAGCATATGGAAAAGAGACTAACTGCATATCAAAATTAACCAGAGAAGACTGAAGAGAGTAAATGCAAACCAAATAGGTAAGCTGTATAGCTTTGACAGCACCACCGAAAAGCCAAATCAGACAGGTGGCCATAGAGACCAGCTGAGAAAAGATGCTAGTCTTACACGACAAAATAAATCAGTCTCTTTGTGGACACTTAATTCCTTTATTGACTCAACAGGAGCCATACAAATGTACGACTAAAACAATAGAGAAGACAGATAAATTTAGAAACACAAGCAAGGCACTGTTTCATAGAGAAATTCTCATAAAACTGGAAACCATTAAATAGAAACTGAAGAAGTTTGTTCATGTCACAGGAATCCAGATCTTGCAACAAACAGCAAAATTTAATATCCTTCTACTAATATCCTTCTGGGAAACCTAGGTCTTGCGACAAGCAGCCCAATCCAATATCCTTCTATTGAAGCACCAAATGAAATCCTCATGTACCAAAGAGGACAAAGCAGCTTTCTGCACTGAACAATAGCTACCCTCAATTTGCATTTAAAATTCTCTAATCTAAGTATGATCCGAGTGTAACTCCCGAAGCAATCAAACCTCATGTATTTTGATATTATTTTCGAAGTGAACAGGAAAAAAAAAGCCCACGCACACAGAGGAGAGGGATGCCACCTTCAACCAACAATTATTGAGCTGACTTGAAAACAAGGACAATGATGAGATCCTCCCAATTGGAGTAAAGTGCTTGATTCAATCACGCAGCTCTCCGATAATGCCTTGGGAGGGGAAAAAAACACATTAGGTACCTGAAAGGTAAGTGGTAAACCATTTTACCCTTAACAGAAATGGGGCCAGTCTATATAAAACTTCACTAGTTTATAAAGTTTCCTTTATTTAGCCATCTTAAATACAATTCAGCAGTCTGTCTTTAGTTTCCACAGACCACCTTGACGAAGTACATACATAACAATTTCCTTACAGAAAGGAGACAGTGGTCCTCGCTGGATCATTACAAGCAGGACTTGTATTTTAGATGGGCTTTTCTATGGCAAGCCTCCTTCACAAGTTTTTTGTTGTGGTATTTTTTTTTTTGTTGTTGTCCTTTGTTTTGTGTTTTTAACTGTGAGGTGTGAGATTTGAAACTTCTTAGCAATGATTATAGGCCTCATGGCCTTGGGTGTATAACGTATACACGTACTATAACACTGGCTTGAAGCACAATGACAGAAGAAACCTGCAAACCAGCACATCTTTCATTCAGTGAAATTTTTGTCTCCTTGATTAGGTATATGATCAAAGGGCTGGAGCCCCTCTGCTGTGAGGACAGGCTGAGAGAGTTGGGGGTGTTCAGCCTGGAGAAGAGAAGGCTCCGGGGAGACCTTAGAGCCCCTTCCAGTCCCTGAAGGGGGCCTACAGGAAAGCTGGGGAGGGGCTGTTGGCAAGGACATGTAGCAATAGGATGAGGGGCAATGGTTTTAAAGAAGAGCAGGGTGGGTGTAGATGAGACATTAGGAAGAAGTTCTTTACACTGAGGGTGGTGAGACACTGTCCCAGGTTGTCCAGAGAGGTGGTGGAGGCCCCACCCCTGGAGACATTCAAGTCCAGGCTTGATGAGGCTCTGAGCAACCTGATCTAGTGGAAGATATCCCTGCTCACTGCAGGGGGGTTGGACTAGATGACCTTTAGAGTTCCCTTCCAACCCAACGCATTCTGTGATTCTATGATAATTAAGGCTTGGATAGTATTTCCCTAATATTTTGTGAGTGTACAATACAGAACATGCACACTCCTCAGAGCATATCAGGCCTGGTCCAAAATCAAGCTGTGTTCACCTCATGCAGCAACTCGAGGAAGGCAGAATCCAACAAGCAAGGATAGCATCAGCACCATTTCCGGAGGGGAATTCTCCACTGACTTATGCTGACAAACAAAATTAGTCTTGTTCAGGAGTTCTTGAGTTTTAGGGTGCTTCTGCTGTACAGCTTCACAGGGAACGGGCTTCGTGCAAAGATTCAAAGTGCTAGCAGGTGACACTGTGAAGCACATCGCTGAGTGGGCATGATAAGAATGTCAGACCACAAACTGAACTTTAGCTGAACTCACAACCAAATAAGAGTAAAAAGAGTAAGGGTAACTCTCCCCAGTTGACCACCAGAGACCCTCGAGCATGCGCAGATCATTGTACAAGATACTGCTTCAGATGTTATTAGTAACTAGTGGTGAAAGGTCTTATGCGTATTCTCACAAATAACTAGGATTCTATCCTTGAATTTATCAACCATGAGGCTAATGAAAAGAACTCCTAATCAAGGGAGGCAAGTATTGTATCATTCTCGAGGAAGCACATCGAGCATAAGGACCTTGAGGATGGTACTAATCTACACGTTTTGAGAAGTTTAGCCAACTTGGCAGGCAAGTGAAAATTCTTAGTGTCCTAAGCTGAACTACCTTCATGATAATACTAAAAATCACGCCCATAGGTCAAGACGACCCTTGCTCAGGTGAAGACCCTTCCTTTGAGCATGCGTGGTAGCTATAACTTGATGATGTAATCGTATGTAAATTATAAACCAAACAAATATAGGAGGGAGGTACTAATATTACAATGATGTTGTAAAACGTGTATAAAAATCGCACGGAGAATTCTGATGGATGTGCATGATAGGAGGACAAACCCCTCGTGCATCCGGCCCTGTAAATAAAATAATGCCGGCTTTCTAAACTACAAACCTAGTTTGGAGAGTGATAGTTTTGTTACAGATTTTGTTAACACAGGCACCAAGGACCTATTACAGCTTTAAATTAGCTGCTGGACAGCCCTGCAGAAGAGGACCGAGATGAAATATCACCTCACTGGGCCTTGTCTACTGGGCGATGCTGGAGCAGCTCCAGACTGCCCATCCCAGTCCCCAAGTCCCACAGCAGCCTGAGCAGGAGGAAGACGGGGGCAGAGGTGCTTCCCCATGAGCCAGGTCCCCCCCTGCTCTCCCAGCCCAGTGCCCTGCCACTTGCCATGGCAGTGACGTCTCCCAGCCGGTGCCACCACAGTCCGCAGGGTTCCAAACCCTTCGGTGCTGTCACAAGAAATGAATCCATCTCTACCACATTTATTTCATTTGCTTTAAGTTAAACTCTCTAACAAGCAGCACAGCCTTTTCACCAGTTCATCTTTAGTGGTCGTTGTTTTCATGTTCACCGCAATTATTTCTTCACCGCAGATGTGAAGGTAAAATAAGGGACCTTGTAGGAATTTCACTGCCAAAATTACATCCACTTGGATTTGAATCAGTCTTGCGTCATCTTCTGCACATATGCTGGACTGGACTTTTCTACACCAGTAGAGTCTGCCTTAACTTCCAGTGCAGCTCCTTGATACATAAAGATAATGACGACACCAAAGAGAAGTGATAGAATCAGGTTCTGGCTTATAACTATAAATACTTTTGCCCAAAATGCGTTGAAAGAACTTGGAGGGAAACCCAAATTAGGATTTCATCACTAATAGTGAAGAGCTGCACAGAGCAAATGACTTTTGTGAAAAACCATGTGCTTATTCAGTTATATTTTTGACTAGTCACACCCTCTCATTCGTTTTAAAAACAAGATTTCTCAGAGTTGCCAATAGCTGTTCCAAATAGCTTTCTTTGCTGAATAAGCCTCCTGGTTTCTATATTCAGAGCACAACTGATGCAGAAGTCTCTTAACACCCACTAAACTTGAATAATTTATACTCTTACAGTCTTGTATGGCAAGATACAAAGTGACTTAATCATGAGGTATTCATAGCATTCTCCTCCACAGAAGTATGAAACTCAGTGAAAAATATCATTCCAATACAAGTCCTCAGGCAGTATGTTGCACAGAGGAGACTGACTTGAGTTTTCATTAAAAATTCAGAGCCGTAGACAAATCAAATACTTTTGTTTTTGTATGACTGCTTGCCTGGGCAGTTGGAGAATTCATTATTAAGCACATTCCATTTCCAGATTAAGCTGAGAAAAGAGGATAGGTTGCTTTAATATTAATTCATGTGTCTGCACGGTGCCTATTGCATCGCATGAAACTTTTTAAGCACAATTCAAACTTAAAATTGTCCTTTACTGCCTTATAGTGAACGTGGCTGAATCATGGCTAAACTTTACTGCATGGATGCTACTTTCTAAAAGGAAAACATGGCATTATAGCAGGACTTATATATGTTTCCTTGCTTCATTTTTATCCGGCTTATATTTCTTATGAACATATAAACAAGGCAAGCAAATGTGTCCTTTATGCCTTCAGACATAAGACACTCTAACAGTTTTGTAGGAGAGCCACAGAAACAATCCTATCTTTGGATTCTCTGTTCAGCTTTGGCTTTGGATAGAGATTTTCCAAGAGACAAGTAGGTGCTAGCACTCAAACATTTCCTGTGGAGGCTGGATGCCAAGTTGTCTTTGAGGAGAAACTCCCTACAGAGATGTTTTGCTCCTTTAAACATTTTAAAGGTTTACAAAAATGAAAGGAGATTAAAAACATATATACGATTGCCTGTTACATAAGTTGTGTTTGAAAGCACGCTGAGTTTAATGATATCTCAGTGGAACAAAATGAAATAAATCACTGATCATAGTTACCAAAAAAATTCTTATGTCAAAATATTTTCTTGTGAGTTTCCTGTGGTTTTTTGCACATTAAAAGTGGTTTCACCTGCCTTATAAACACGTACATTTAATCAACCCATTTCAAAAAAGGATATTGATATCAAAGTGCGCCAAAGCAAACAAAAACAACCCAACACAGCACAAGCCTGACAAACTGTCCAACAAATACAGCCAAGACAGTGCAGTTCAGCAGACAAGACACTGGACTGAGAGCCAGGGGACGTGGACATAAAAACTTATGTCCTGTGTCAGGGCAAAGGTTCCTCCCATCCATCCCACGGCAGCAGCAAGCACCAGGAGAGCGACAGGAGCACTGAGGATGCGCAAACCCAGCAATCGGCACTGAATCGTCTCCCTTGGCAGCTGTGTGTCTTCACATTTAACAGCCACCGACAGATCTGCTGCAACCTACCGCTAAATGCTGTGATTATACAGCTCACTTGGCCTTTTTTCTTCTCCTCCCCTCTCTCCCTCCTCTCCTTTCTTCTGTCCTTTCTATTTCAACTTACCTTTTCAAGGCAAGGACTATCTCTTACATGATTGCATTCATCTAATACCTGGTTCAATGCAGCCTTGATCTCAGCTAAGGCCCCTAAGAGTTACAATCCCTGGAAAGGTGTACATGCCAAGCGAACAGAAGAAGGGGCTGGATGCACACACAACCATAAGGTAGTAATTTCCTGGCAACCAGCAAGTACCTAACGTTTGCCATAAAAGTCATCGGGTTGGCCTAAACAGGGAAGTTAAGCTCTCTTTTTTTTATTAACTCCATGCAAGGCTATTTATATTCCAGTTCTCAGTTAATATCATGGCCTTGTGGTTTCCCCAAGCATGTTTTAGCATTTCCCTTTTGCTGTGACATCTGGCAGTGCATCTTCAATATTCCCTTAGAGCAGACATGACTGTGGGTATTCAGTTCAATATCTGGATTACAATCACGTTGATTAGGTCTTCGGTCTGCAAGCGGTTCCATCAGTTACCCTGAAACTATTCTCACAAAAGAAGCTAAGAGCAACAGAATTCGGCTTCAAACACGAGTACTTGCCGGGTAGAAATTTTGCAGATTGACACCTAAACGAATAAAATCACTGACTTGACAATATCCCACTGAAAGCAAATGTCATCTAGGCTTTTATAAATGGAAAAACTTTCAAGAAATCAGCTCTAATTGTCTGAACTCAGTTACGCTACCCACTATTATGAAATAAAGTAAATCTCAGTGTCTTATTTTTAGCATCTGTTGCACTACACAATAGTGTCTTTGACAAAAAACTACTCTGCTCATCATTCAAAAGTCCTTTCTCCTTCCACATAGTGAAAGCCACTAGTAACTGGCTGTTATCCTACGTGAAGTCAATACCATGCCACATGAGTCATATCACAGACTCAACACCAAAAGACTACCAGAGTCCTACTCTTCCCAAGTTAATAACAGAAGGGTGCAATGCGGCACCTCCAGGCTTGGAGATCAAGAGGCTACAAGGGGAACAGAGCAGCTCAACTTTTACAGAAGCTGAAATGAGTACAAATTTAATGCCGGAACCCCCCCGTGATTATTCACCACCTGTCCACCAACGCAACAGCACTTCTCTGGGGTCCAGTTGCAGACATGCCAGCAGTGGATTTACTAATTAAGCAGCAATACACCCACAATAATTATAGCTACCGCATCATCAGACATTCTCCCCTAATTATTTCTAGTCATGGGGTTTTTTTACACCTCAGAACACAACAAAAACAGCAAAGGACTCTCTCACAGTTCTCACTGATTTTCCTTACATGAATTTTCACGGTTCAATGGAGAACTGCAGTCCGCGTGAATGCAAGCTAGGGCTGAACCTTCTTACACAGACATGACCTTGAAGGCACTGAGCCAAAAGGAAGCCAGTTTATTTATTCAGTTTTATTGGGACGTGTGTTTATTTGAGAATATGAATTGCACATATGTCCAACCTGCTCTGCGTGACCCTGCTTTGGCAGGGGGTTGGACTAGATCATCTCCAAAGGTCCCTTCCAACCCCTGCCATTCTGGGATTCTGACCTCTTTCCTCTGTGAAGGCAACATTCAGACCTAAGGGTCTTGCCTGGGGGTTTCCTTCACAGACTCCCCCAAGAGAGGGCTGGCATTTCACCCCCACTTGCCGCTAAGCCATTACAACCCACCTCCCACGACACAAAGCTGCGACTTTTTCAGCTGTATGAGAAAGCGATCTCAGCTCTGTATCTGAATGAACACGGTCCCAACCAGACACACTGCTCCTGCAACATCCCTTGACAAAGCCGGCTCCGTACCCAGAGCATGCCACCGTACCCCGCGCAGTTCTGTTCGCAGCAGCGTCACATCCCAAAGCCCTGATCCCAATTTATAAGCCTCTACCATAGGCACGACCTGTGAGCCTCCGATAACTCCTCACCAGGCACAGTCTTCCCAGGCTACATGAGACAGAAAATGAAGAAATTGAGCAAATCCATCTCAGCTCCCTTAGTACTTCCTTATCAGCAGATCTCCTTTGCTGAAGATCCCTCCAACTGCTGCTGACTTCAGCACATATTGAAATGCAGCTCGCCTCCCTCCAAGTATAAGGCTTTCTGATTCCTTTCAGACAAAGGATCATAAAGAGCGAGGGGAGAAGTAACAGGAAAGAAAAACTAAATCAGGATGAGATCCAAACACTGCCAAAATCAATAGGAGCCTCTCTATTAACTTCAGTGGGGTTTTGATATACCCGAGAAGTCAAACAGGCTGAATGGCAAGCAAATTGATTCGTTAGATGCTCAAATACCGCGGTGAATGATGCCCTGGGCAGAGACTAGAGATTACTGATCTCCACTCATTATGGTTTTCATATATTTTACATCACGCACAAGCAGATTTCCTAAATAGTATTGAAAAGAGAAAACACCAGAATAAAGGCATTCTGTATTACCTCATTAAGCCTGTCAAAAAATACTCAAGAGAAAATATCACCCTTCATCTCCACTTTTGCCTCCAATATTAGATGTTCCCATTATTTTTTAAAAATATAGAACAATTGAGACTTTTGCATTGAAAACAGTCACTAGCAACAATTACTTCCTGTCAAACTGCAAGAACATCATGAAATTGAGTCTAATTTTGAACGCATACAGAAGCAAAATAAATCTGACCGTTTTTCAAGTTCTAATTCACTTACCTTAGCAAGCATATATTCCCAATGGGTATTTTAAAAGCTTTTTTTTCAGATGTTAAGGAAAAACAAGACTACAATAAAAGAGCAATTTCTGCAGTTCCGAAAAGGAAATTTTCAAGTACAGCACAGTATTAAGAGAAGAAAGAAATAACCCAATCATTGCAGATCTTGGTCAAGAAATCCAGGCAGAAGTGGCTGCACATCGTTATTATTGCCAATTTGTACTTCACCCTCACAGTTCGTTGTCTTGTAAGTTGTTATTAATTTCACTAAACTCATGGTAACTCTCTCCTTAATTTCTCTTGCTCAGAATAAACAGAAAACTGAAAAGTTCAAAGCTGACGAACTTTGATTTCAACCATAAGGACCCCTCCTGTGGCTATAATTTTGCCATCGCTGTTTGCCTGTTTTTCAGGACTGGCCTTCTTGTGCCAAAGGTACAGGTACAGTGCTGGCGATCCACAGAGGAGGAATAGCACTATTGTTTAGATAATATTGCCAATCAAGCCAATAAACTACTCCATCACAACATGGCCTCCTCCTTTTTAAAGCACATTTAGTGAGACAGATGGTCCAGCTACCACTTCTGCTACTCCAAATGTTAATTCTTTTGCCTTTCCTGACGTGACAAAGTGAGCCTGACCTGCTGAAACAGCCTCACAGAGTCTGCCTGACTCTTTTCCACCTCAAAGACTGATTAACAACTTAGGAAAAACAATACTTGCCCCATTAAAACTTTGCTCCTCTGAATCATTTATGTGTCCCATTCATTGATTTTCACATTCTTACAACACCCGCAGCAGAAGCGCATGTGAAGTGCCCGATTCACCAGCTTTCACCTGCTCGGGAATCCCTCCTGTCTTAGCGCGCTCCCAACACCGATTTTCACTTTGCACTTGTAAGCAACCCTGTAGCTGCCTGCGACGTGTGGGGAAATTGTCCCTCCATCACCCAGCTCTTCCCTGGCAGCTCCACCGGCTGATCTGCTGTACACCACACCACGCATCAGCAGCTCTCCCACAGCCTCTCCCACCAGCTTCCCACTCTGCTATTCATAGAATCACAGAATGGTTTGGGTTGGAAGGGACCTTAAAGACCATCTCATTCCAAACCCCTGCCCTGGGCAGGGACACCTCCCACCAGAACAGGTTGCTCCAAGCCCCGTCCAGCCTGGCCTTGGACACCTCCAGGGATGGGGCAGCCACAGCTTCTCTGGGCAACCTGGGCCAGGGGCTCACCACCCTCACAGCAAAGAATTTCTTCCTGACATCTCATCTAAATCTCCCCTCTTCCAGTTTGAAACCATTCTCCCTGTGGCTCCCCTCCCTGATCCCGAGTCCCTCTCCAGCTTTCCTGGAGCCCCTTTAGGGACTGGAATTGGCTCTAAGGTCTCCCCGGAGCCTTCTCTTCTCCAGGCTGAACCCCCCCAACTCCCTCAGCCTGTCCTCACAGCAGAGGGGCTCCAGCCCTCACAGCGTCTCCTTGGCCTCCTCTGGACACAAATTACGCAATTACCCTAAGTCACTCCGTAATCAGCAGATTCCTGTACTTTCCCCTTGTCACTGTTATTCCAGTCACGCATGCGCATATAGATCTAGGTAAAACGGTAATATAATAATTAATGTGGTGTAATGCCCACATTACACTGTGGTTAAGTCCTACTGTTGTGGGAATGAAGAGTCAGGAGACATTATGCTTCTAACAGCGCCAGCATGTCCTCCTTGCACAGAGCAGTTTTGGCACCATAAATCCACTGGTAACATACAGAGCTGCAGGTTCGACCAGTAAAACCAGAGCAGAAAAGACTACAAATGCAGGTGATGTTAAACTAATAAGTTTGTGCAGGAATGGCAGGTTTTGTACTTCCCAGTGTGTGATTATTTGAATTACACAGCCTCAGAGATGCAGCCAAATTAACTATTGCATTTAAATACTTCAAGTCTTTGTTTTCAGGTTGATTTTGGGGGGTTTAGAGGGGTGGGGAGTGGGGTTGACGTGTGTCTGGGGTTGGCTGGCTGGGGTTTGGTTTTGGGAGGTTTGTTTTTTTGGTTTGGTTTGTTTTTTAAAAAGTCTCTTCATGGCAGGTTCCAAGTGCCCAAAACAAACCTCCCAGATTTTTACAAAGTCTAATAAGTGAAAACTATTCTGAAGTGCAAAAGCTGCATTGCTGTCCCCCAGGTGCTCCTCAAGATATAATGGATCCAGTAAATTAACATTGTGGTTTCTTGCCATCTTTAAGTCAGGCCAGCACTTGGCGCCGAGGCACAGTCTCTGCTATCAAACAGCCCACCCTTGCTCAGCTGCTCTTGTCCCGTAATTGCAACAGCCCTTCTGAAAAGCAAATCACACCACTTGTTTAGCTCATCAGCCCACCAACAGCCACAGGCTAAACACACTGCTTTTTTTTTTTTTAATCTTTTTCTTTTTTTTTCTTTTTAATTGCAATGCTTTGGACACGAGTAGCTCTTCCTGCAGAGGAAATCAATTATGAAATAAATATAATATTCAGATCAGACTGTATTAGAAGGGACTACTCATCCTATAGATGATATTTCCAGATTACATCTTAGCATGGCTCACTGAGTCATCACTTCAGCATTCTCACTAAATCAAAAATTAAACAAAGCGTAGCAGTCAATTAACATGGCTGCTTCTTGCTCTGTGCACATATAATCTTTTCAAGTCCAAGCCTTAACTTAATTTGGAGCAGGGTGCGCTCAATATCTAGGAAGAAGCATTCACCTCCCAGAGCTGGCTCCAGGGTTACAGTACACCACGTCCAGCTTGGTGTTTGAAATCGCTGCTGCACAAACGCGTCCTCAGCCAGCCAAAGGTCTAGCCCGAAAGCCATTCATTTCCAGAGAGACTACCAAATAGTGCACAAATTAACAACCGCTACCAGCAACCAAAATTCAATATTCTGCTCCCCTCCTTCAAGACACTGAAGACATTTTCTCCCCCAAACCTCTGCCAAGCATGGAAGACACACTGGGAATCTACTCATTTGTCCATCTATTTGACAAACTGCCTACGCTCATAGCCAGAACAGAGGGATGACGCAAAATGCTTTGATCCTCAGACTTACTGATTATACAGGGAGCATATAATTTTCAGCAGGCATAATCTACGGGCAAGGAAAGGGAAGGATGGGTTAAGTGCACAAAGAAATATTTTGTCCTTGAGAAATACTATCTAAAGTATTTAGAAATATAGAAATATCTTAGAAATAGAAATACTTCCTAAGAATTCACTGGAGTGCTTTTCTTTTTCGTTACAGAGATGGACCTAACTCCATCAAATGTGATGATCAATGCAGCCTCTCTCCAGTTAGAGAAGGCTTAGAGGTTTGTTTTGTTTTTTAAAGTAAAAAAAAAAAAAAAAAAGAAGGCTTTAGAAGCTCCTTTCAGCACAAAAGCTAAAACTCCAAAGCCACTGGCCACCTCTCTTGGTTTTGGGTACCGATGCCAGTGCTTTTAAAAGAGAGAAATAAGCCCTAGCACATATAACACAAAGATGCTCTCCTTCCCATGTAAGGGCCACGCTGGGTCACACCAAAGCTGCATTCAGTATCCGCTTCCAGAAATAAGTGGAAAATAGCCATGTTTTCCAATTATTCCAAGTTATTCCTCAGCTGAGATACAGGCGAAGCCTAAAAGCCACAGGCAAAGAAAGTGGGTAAGTGTTCAGGTTCCTCAATAGTAAAGACAAGAGTGTTTCACCCTCAAACACCAAAGAGTTTGCGCATTTGCTTTCCAATTCAAAACATACTCTCCTTTAATTCCCCATTCCCTCCCCACACACACATGCTCCAAGGAAAAAAAATTCTGAATTAGTGATGAAACAAGCTCTAGTCTCATTAAAGTCAGCACAGGAGCTTTGCAAC
Organism: Stercorarius parasiticus; assembly: GCA_013396915.1. Taxonomy (NCBI): domain Eukaryota; kingdom Metazoa; phylum Chordata; class Aves; order Charadriiformes; family Stercorariidae; genus Stercorarius; species Stercorarius parasiticus. The sequence continues at coordinate 92,586 of VWZL01001953.1, forward strand.
GGACTTAAATGGGATTAGAGCATTTATCTAGATTAACAATGCTTAGTAGCACAGCTACCAAACAAATTGCTCTGTATACAGAAGAAGTGATGACTATATTTTTGTTGATTGGTCATTTCCGCCCCCCCCCAACCAGCAACTGCAGTGTCTGTGTACATCCTAACCAACAATATTTTCCCATTTTACCCCAATTTCTAGCCTGGCTGGACACACATGGTGCTGATTCAGGGACACAACTACATCGGGCAGCTCTCTGAATGCAAGAAATGAGGTGTGATCCCTCTCTCGCGCGCTGAAGGTGCTAGTTTTGGTCCTTTTCCTTTACACAGCACCACTTTCCATAAAACATGCAGAAACTGCATGTTTGAGAGTCCCACCAACTTTGCCCAGTTCAAGCTTTACAGGGGTTAAAAGGTTTGAGAGACCAGTGCTTCTTAAGCACAGCACTGTCCTTAAGAAACCAAACGAGGATGTCACATTTTCAACAATTGTAGGGGTTTAAATATAATCTGTTGTAACGACAAAAGGAAAAGCCTAAGGACTCGCACTTCACCTTGCATTTGGGAAGAATTGCTGCGATGGCGAATGCTCAGCAGCGCAAGCTAACAAGGGAGACATAATCTCAACTACGAAGGCAGACTGCTGCGTGGATATCTTTGCATCATTTTCCTGTATTTCCTACCATTTATATAAATCCAAATCATTTAGCGTCAGATATTTTTGCACCTTGGAAAATGACTGCAGATATCCATCACCAACCACAGGCTCCTGCATTTCGGACCAAGTGTTGTGAAAAGCAGCATTTTCCTGACAAAAGCTACTGCTCAGACCTTCCCACTGGTGAACATTTGGCAATAGATTTGTCCCTGCTTCTTCTTTTATTGTGCCAAACAGGCTTCCTGGAAATCTTTTTTTATGCCCCTCTTCACCAACTTAAAAGAGACTATCATTGCGAAGTGAGGTCTGCATAGCATCCTGCGCTTGAATGCTTTGCAACAAGGTACTGATCGTATCCGAAGTATTTTCCCTTTTAATGCACAGATTTCAGCACCTCCTCCTCTTAAAGTCCTCTATCTGCAGCGTTGTCAAAACAGCTTCAGAAGAACTGCCTGCTGACCTTCATAATTATGCTAAGTACCAGAATCTAATAATCCACAGGCATACATGAAAACTGTCTGAATTATTAACCTTACATCCCTCTCAACCCAAAGTAAAACAGATGTCTGTATATACTACTCCTTAGAAGTTTACATACTTACTTTTACATAACAATGTTACAGCAACAAAGTCTCTTGGTCACTCCGTGAAGCATATAACTGCATTTTTTTAATGATATGGACCCAGCCGAAAGATCTTTCTCCTTTTCAATTTTAAGCCATTCAAAAGCCAAAGAGGTATATGACTCATTTTGTGGCTAAACACTGTTCACTTCAGATATTTCTACTTAGGCTGTAGAGATGGTTCCTGTGCCAAATTGAGCTTTTCCACAGAAAAGCAGTAAGCTCTTCAGATACCCATTCCACTGTCTCTCATGCCCTGGTGATTCTTCACCCTTGTGTGACAGCACTGGCCATGCTGGGCACCACTCCCAGTCCATCTTACCACCATGAGGTTCCACCTCTGCAACTGCTCTGATGACCTGGGGATGGAGCTAGTATCTCCAGCCACGGTCACCAGCAAGGCTTCAGACCAGGCTGCTGTGGAGAGGCAGGGAAGCTCCACCTGAGCCGCCCTGCACAAAGCCTGTGCTGTCCAGTAGAATCTGCCTGTGTAGGTACAGCACCACAAGGATGTACGTCAGCTTGGGAGCCAGTGAACCAAAGCCAACTGCAGTGGACACTGCGCAAATGAAATCATTCCCAAGTCCCTGTCCATTCAAACATAAGATAGGACCTTCAGCAAACAGCTGGAGTGAGGAGTAGCAGCAGCAACATAACTCAAGTAATAGCACTACATCTGGGTAATAAACAAATATCCTTATCTTTGTATATACAAATAAGTATTTTACTTTTCTGATATGCATTACTTTGACCATGTGTTACCACCATCCAATTCGTTTTCTTTCCCCCCCATCTCTTTGCAAGTCATCTTCTCTCTGGCAAATATCTTTGAGAATCTTCACCTGGTTTTGAACATCATAATGTAATGAATCAATTTTGGTTTATTACGTTTAAGACATCTTCTGCCTCTGGTTACTTCTCACTTAGCGTACAAAAAGCATTAACACATAATCTAGAACATGTAGGGCATACACACTAATAATTATATAGTAAAGACCTACCATTTACATGTATGCCATTTACATTTAAAATTCTGCTCATTTTTCCCAACATTCTACGTTAAAGCTGATTAAAATTATATACTAATACTGCCTTGTAATTGCAGGAGTAAAATTCAGTATTTATTCCAAAGTTAATGAGTATCTATAACTTGTATTAACAGGGAAGCTGTAAGTTACAGTAAAACATGATTTGCTGCACTAAAAACCTAGCAGCAATTCTATTCCAGCATGACAGGTAGTTCCAATTCTCAGAATTAAAAGTTAGTGCCACAGGTGACAGAGTCAGCTCAGGCACAGAGATGGCTCTAGCCAAGCTTTTAATCCCTCTGACACCAAGAAGCACCACCTGAACACCATTTGCATGCTGTCTTTGAGGTCTTCAACATCTGTAAGCAGGGCATAAGAAACACAAGGGATGTTCTTAAATCAAGGCATGAAATGCAAAGCCCACCATGAAATACATGATCTTCTTTGTAAGGGCAAGTACCCCCTCCTGCAAGAAACACACTCTGGGTGCAGGTCCCAGCACCAAGGTTTAGCCCAGCTTCTGGGCAGAACAACCTGGAATAGGGCAAATTCAAGGGTTACTGCTCCATCGAACAGGTCGGTTCTGTTCTCCTAAAGTCAAATGAGTTACACGGATCACACAAACCCACCCGGCCTTTTGGGTTTGGCTTTGTTTTCACTATGGAATACAAATCACTGATATTTTGAAGGATCCACTATGAAAGAGGTGCCATTTTAATACCCCTATGAAGGAAAAACAGAACAAGAGCATATGTGACTCCAGTTTTGCCTGGCTTGGATAGTTGCCTCACAGCCGCTGGCCACAGTCACATCTGTGCACAGATGAACACAAGGCTCAGATGCCAAATAAGCCTGCTCAAGTGAACCCCGAGCAGTAACAGAACAGCAGAGAACAGAAAATTAGTCTGATGAAAGCCCCGAAAGACAGCACTGCAGTTACAGAAGGTGCTCTGAAATACTAGCCCCATTTGGAACATATATTTAATAACCACACAGCATCATCCCTGGGAAGAGAATGGGCCTTCTTAACATTTTGTTTCAGAAGGTACGCACCTGTATTTCTAAAGAAGTGTGATTTGTTTATTCTACAGATATAATTAACATCTATGGAGTGGATAATATCCTTCACATCTGCTTCTGGTTAGTAATTTAGCCAATCTTTAAAAATGGAGGCATACAAACTGGAAAGGCAGACTTACTACCTTTGCAACAAAGACCACCAGTTGATTCCCACCAGGACCTGGCCTTATTAACCTTAGTTTTAAATTACAAAGTCACAGATGTACTCATCAGTTGCTTGATGAAGATTCATTTGCCAACCTCATCTCACAAAAGGTGTAATTAACATGCAGACATTAGAGGCTGATGATTGAAGTTGTTATAATGTAGGACTACAGGCAAATAGTGAGGCACCTGCATATCTGTAACAACTAAAAGCTCTCTCAAAAGTTCCAATTAACCAGCATAATTGTAAGAAATTAAGTAAAAAGCACTGAATTGCACCAGTCGTGGGCCTGTTCCATGCACAGTCGGACAAATAAATTAATGCCTACAAGTACGGCACTGCTACAGCCATGGTGGTTTAAGGACAGGAAGAGAGGACGATGGCATTTGTTTGACTAATTAATAAAGATTGGACAAGTCTTTGGCACAAAGCCGCCTCACCAGATCTGGCAAAGCAGAAGCAAACTCCTAGCTAAATACAGGTTAGAGACAATCACCCTTCATTAACCTAATTATCAATTAGGCAACTTGAGGGAAAGGATGGTTAGCACCTGTGGAGGAAAGAAGGGCATCGAGGGGGAGAGATGAGAGGTTGGCAGCTGTGGAGCGAGGAGGTAGGACCTGAGGAATAGGGTCAGCAGGGAGTGAGCTGAGAAAATAACAGCTCACAAAAGTACAGACCCCAAGGGCATGGGCATTTCCACCACGCTCCAGCACCAGGAGCTGAGGCTCTCCATTAAGTCCAGGGAAAAAGGTAGGTACAGGATTTGTTCAGTCTGCACCAGCTCCAGAGATCTCCGGACTCCCAAGCACGCTCACACCCATGACAGCCTCTCAACAGGAGGTTTGAAGGCAGTGTGAAAATCCCTGAGAAATTCCAGAGGAACACCCTGGGATCAGCTGGGGCGTGCAAATCCACCTGGAAGCTGGTGGTGATGCGCAGGGCAGCAGCCTGCCTCCAAATTAACCACCAGGCTCCACTGCTGTGGCACCCACAAAGCAGAGAATGGCTGGAGACATTCCTTCTTGTGCCAGATGCCAGTTTCAGTCTGAGAGACTCTTTTTATTCTATTTTCTTGAGTGTTCAAAGAACCAGAGACAGCACATGATATACACAAGAAACCCATTGGCGCCCTTATCAAGTGGTGGCACAGATGCCCTGTTGAGCAGCAGGTTTCATGCACTGCTGAAAAACTTGGTATTTCAATATAGGAGGGTTTTCCTGCATAGAAATTTCAAACTGCCTCTCTCTACTTTATTAGTATCACCAGTACCTGTGTGGCTTTGTTTTCCTGGCACCTTTAGGGGTATATCTGTGCTGCACCACACATCGCGCTGCACAAGGCCGCAGGCAAGTGCCAGCTCTCCTCAAAACAGGAAGGGGATATTGGAGTTGGAGGAAGGGCCAAGCCCCTGGACACATCAGCGAGTGGACAAACACCTCCAGGTCCCCAGGCGGTGATTCTGCACAGAGCAGCATTTGGCCATGCAGATGTGGCAGCCTATTCACAGCTGGAGCATCACAGCATGCGCTGCAGATGCTCCCTCGCCCTTCTACAGAGGGTACTTCAGCATCCCCTGGGCTGGGTAGGCCCTCTACATTTGCAGGCCTTTCAGAGAACCACAGAATGGTTTGGGTTGGAAGGGACCTTAAAGACCATCCAGTGCCACCCCCTGCCCTGGGCAGGGACACCTCCCACCAGAACAGGTTGCTCCAAGCCCCGTCCAGCCTGGCCTTGAACCCCTCCAGGGATGGGGCAGCCACAGCTTCTCTGGGCAACCTGGGCCAGGGGCTCACCACCCTCACAGCAAAGAAGTTCTTCCTCAGATCTCATCTAAATCTCCCCTCTGCCAGTTTGAAACTGTTCCCCCTCGTCCTATGGCTCCCTTCCCTGAGCCAGAGTTCCTCCCCAGCTTCCCTGTAGTACCTTTAGGTACTGGAGGGATGCTTTCCCAGCATCATCAACCTTCAAAACCCAAATTCACTGGTATAAAGCAACAAAAAACCCAGAAGCATTAATTCTATAGTAAGAACAAAATCTCTTAGGAAAAAAAGTGAAAGCTCTGTGTGTAGTGGGGTCTTCTTTTAAAGACAACAGTTTATACATCTCTTAGTTCTTGGTCTTTCTCAATTTTCCATCTTACCACTGTCATTTAACAACTCACAGGCATTTGCTGAGGGGTTGTTCACCTCCACACACTCTCCTTCACCTCTGTGTTCTCCTTGCAGCCGCCAAATAGTCAGAAGCACTACACACATGCAAGAAACATCCAATACCCAGGTAAACACGGTATATTTACAGAGCAACTCCATCACGGAGGCATTATTGAGGACTCGTGGATTTAGCCTGAGCATATTTACTCTGATCAGAAAAATAAAAGCTCGGACACTTAAAACGCGCTAGGATGGGTAAAGCTTGAGGGCAGAAGAAAACCCCACAACCATTAGACAAACTTCACAGAGAAACTGGTTTCCTCGAAAAGCATATGATGAATATGTGATAGTATTGGAAAAGGAAAATAGGTGCCCTTCTAAGGTACACTAAACTAATCTCTCCTCTCCAATGAGAAGCACTAAGATTTCATACTAAGATTCTTCAGTAGCTAAGCTTTTCTAAATGTGTTCAGGGACAGAGAGATGCTATTTTGAAAGATGCCCAGAAGTGGGTTCAGGAGACAAAGACAAAAAAAGAAGCCAATGACAAGCAATAACCATATAATCCCGAGTCTGTACAGCCCGTCTGAACGTCAGCAATTACATGCACAATTCTCTGACGTCTTGCTTTCAAAACGGCCACCCTGCTCAGTGCTCAAGCTACAAATTTTATTCAGCTAATCCTGATCTGTTGTGAAGTTTTATCAGTATCTCACTATTTAATAGTAACACTGCTACATGAAAACACAAACAAAAAAATGAACAGTTGGAGCGGTACGTGGATAGATTTCCTTGCATAACCACCAACAGAAGGAACAAAGACAGTTTGAGGACGCATATGGTCATTGAAAAGTTTTTCCACTGAAATAAGAAGCACCAGGTTGTGCAGACCTTATTATTAATGAGAAGAATTTATTTAGCTAAGCAGCCTGGAAAAATCTAGTCTATTGGGGATCTACTTTCGGTGTGAAAGCACTGTGGTGAAGCCCATACACATGAGGCAAAGAAGAAACCCCTGAAATATGAAATATTAAATAGTTACTATTCAATTAAGGAAAGCTTCCACACGTGTGTATTACGCTGAAAAAGGATTTAATGGTTTTGAAGACAACTCTCAGTATATCTAACGGCTCTGCAAGCACAGGAATACACTCCATCATCCCTTTTGCTCCAAATCAGAGCACAGAATATTTGTTCATTCAACACATGGATGTAGTGACTTAGAAAATACCCTGACCATAGAAACATGTATATACCCAGTTTAAGAAAAAATAATAAAAGCACAGAAGCCTTCAGAAGTAGAAGTATTGCATTTTGGTATAAATTTAAAAGCTAGGAACTTAGAAGTTGGGATGACAGTCAACTACAATAAACCTGCCCTGGACAGCTGTTCACCTTGATGAGGATAAAAAGGTTGAAGGATAAATCTCATCAGAAGGTACATCATACCCGTTGTTCTCAGGCAGAGGACACAGTGTGCAATAATCTTTTGGGGCTGTCGATAAGTGCTCTTTTAAAATGTCATTTCTGATAGGTTATGTAGAATTTCATAGGATTTTTTATTATTATTATTACTACTACTACTACTTCAGTTCAGAGAGAACTAATTAATAATCTCCCCTTACCACCTGTATACTACTGCCTATTTACTCAGCTCCACCTTGAAGAAGCCCATTAACTCGGATTAAGGAGGAACCACAGGTGATTAGTGACAAGAGCTCTCTACACTGAACAAACGGATTGAACAGCACCTGGGCACAACACTCCTTCCCCAGAGGTGGAGTCCTCAGCCAAATATACCAGTCACACTGCCTTAGATGGGAGATGGCAGGGCCAGCTCAAACCTGGACCAAGCTGTGTCCACCAAGGACCAACCACTACCACCCATCATCCTCCCTCTGATGGTTACCAAACTCCTGGTGATTAAGAAGATGAATAAAATTACCCCGAATACATCATACCCACAGCAGTGCCCCAACACATTTCGTGCACCTCTGGGACAGATTTGTGAATTACCCATCACATTCATACCCCAGTTTTATTCTCCCCCATGTCTCCCATAAACACCTAGTTCACTTATGCTGCCTGGAGCCTGGCAAGGGAAGGTTCATGAATATTGATGCAGGAAAAGGAAATAAACTTTTAGTGGAGGGGTGAGTCCCGCCTATGATGCCCCAGGAGCCTTTAAGCATCTGTGGTGTCAAACCATGATTTAAACACTGAATTTTATAGCAGCTCACAGGCCCTGTCTGTGCCAGTCAAGGCCTCCCATCCTCCATTTCAGGCCATTAATATCACAAGAAGTCAAGAGCCTTCTTTGGCCTCATCACTGCTTCTGGAAAGGACTTAGGCTCAACTCCACAAGCTGCTCCTCCTGTGAGAGAAGGTGCTCTTCACATGCCAGGACAGCACAAATTCCCTCACCTCTAAAATCCAAAGGCCAGCACCAGCCAGCAGGATTTGTGTATGGAAATGCAATATTTTCAAAAGAGACATGGTTTTCCGATTCAGAAGAGCCTTCTAATAATATGGATCATAGCTATTTCCATTCGGTACTTTTTAAATGGCACAAAAAACAATTCTTCACAAATTATGGTTTTTAAATAACTTAGGGTAGGAGGGAAAACAGAAAAAAAACAAAACAACAAAACACCACCAATCGCAACCAATTCATCTATTTGCAAGGAAAAGCCTCCCAGTAAGCACCTCCTTCACAAAGGAGAGAAAATACAGAAAAATTCTGCTCTACCCACTAAAATTCAAGTTTTACCACAGACAGCAAGAGCTGAGATCAGTAAGTCGCTAACTGATTATGTCCTCTAGAGAACAATGCCGCTTTCGTATCAAGAACAGACAGTTATAGGTCTCTGCAAGAAATTGTTCAGAAATACAATTAGCAGATAATGTAACTGAACAAATACGTCTCATGGAAATGAAGGACATCATAAAACTTCAAATTAACCAGTGCCTGAACTGCCTTTGTAATTGATCACCTCTGACAGATGTTTAAAGCAGCTCAGTTCAACAAACCCAACCTAGAATGACAGGGACACTCCATCAAACGCAGGGCAGCCAGAGTTGGCACCCAACTGGACCTTATGGACAGAAAGAAAAAGTGCTTGCATATTTTTGATTCACTGTCTGCTACACAAGATGTTGTATTGGTATTCAATCAATTCTCACTGGTATTCAAGTTACCTACAACTTGTTGTATCAGCCCAACCAGGAGAACGGTGAATAGCAGTTGGGGTGGTGGGAGGTGGTGGCACACTGAAGAAAGCCTGTCTGGACCCTCAGAGAAGGATATCTCCATCCTTTCACTGTATGGATGGGGATGTAGGAGTCTAGGCTCTTTTAGGCACTTTAAGCTGTGTGCCTGAAGGTACGCCCCGTGAAAATGCCTTCAGGCGCCAAACCTGTACACATGCATAATTTATTTTTTGCATGAGTGAGTAGTTTCAACACCTCTGGTGTTTGCCAAAGAATCAAAGCATTAAAAATTAAAGCAAACTGACTGCTCTTGTCCCACAGCAAAACAGGACAAACACGTGTCATCACTCATCTCTGCAGCTACAGGCGCTGAATAATCCTCCATTGCTTCTAAATACAAGGACCAGCAGTCCAAGGAGAAAAATATCCCAGGTAGTACAACTGAAACAAAAGTAAAAAATTGGCTTTTAGATGCTTCCAGTCTCATATGAAAAACTACTTCTTACAGTAATCAATAGGTGTCATGTCCCCTCAAATTGGCAATTTTCTGCATGACCAAACAGGAATATTGTTGCCCACTAGAAACCAAATACCACAGGTGCATCAGCCTTTCAGGGTGAGCCTCACTCAAACATTTACCTCCTTATGCTGAAAGTCTTTCAGGTTTTCAAAACCACAGACGGATTAATAAAATTGACCAAGAATGAAGAGGGACTAAAATAGCTCTTTTTTTCTTTTTTTTTTTTTTTGCTAAAGCCAACAGCAAAAATCAAACCAATTAAAATCATGATCCGAGTCAGTTTTAGTCGATTGTTAGAACGTCGGGCAAAATACTGCTAGAGCAGAGTTGCAGTTGGTTTCCAATTTAGCTGTCAGCATGAGGAGGGAAGGGGCTGGAAGAGATGGAGGGAGGCATTAATAGTAACACAGGCAAAAACATGAGAGCATGGTCCATGCCGTGGGCACAGGATTTGCATCAGCTCCCCATGCCTGGCTGACAGCAAGCCAGAGCCGGGGCAAGAACAGGGTGGAAAGAGGAAAACTTAAAGGGAAGAAAAAAAAAAAAAAAACAAAGACACATGATAAATAAAGAATTTCTTTTCAAAGCAGTTTAAGCCAGGAGAAATGTTTTCAACTGGCAATTCAATGTGACAAAAGCACCTTGCACAGAGCACTACAGATGTTTTCTGGAAAGCAAGCCACCTCACCTCACCAAGCAGAGCAGATGTGCTGGGAGCATTAACATCAAACCAAAATATCCCACTAGATTGGCAAGTGCCACATCAAGCCGTGGGATGACTCTACCAAGGACACCCCACGTATCCTGTATGCCATCTGCATCACAGAATCTCCTCAGCTGGCTTCATCCAGGACAGTAGCATGTACTCAAGGTGACAACAGCAATGTTTGCAAGGGGCTGGAGGAGAGAATGCAGTAACTACATCAATACCAAGAAATTAATTTTGCCCAAGGCGGTATGCTTATTTTACAAGATACCTTGCAACAAGAGCAGCAGCATCCCCGTCACAGCAACAGCACAGACACATCAGCCGCAGGGCATTGGCCAAGCAGGCTGGACCACCAAGTATTACTGATAGAAAAAATGTACAGCACGATGATGTTCTGAACAGCGCTGACAGGAGCAGTCCAAATCTTAAAAAAAAAACAACCACAGACCAAATCCCAAACAAGCAAATAATAACAAAAAAAAATCCCCGTAAGACAGAAGCTAAAAATAAGATTTGACAATACTGCTTTTCATCATCTCTTCCTCTGGGCCTGAAATGGAAGACCTTGGAGCAAGCGATACCTGCCATCGCTTTGGAGTCAGGATCACAAACAACTCAACTCATCAATTCCCAATAGCTCACGTGCAGCCTGAGCAAAGATATTATTTTTCTGGGGAGGAAGAGCAAGGGTGAGAAACTATTGCAACTCTAAAAAATATTGTGGGGTGACAAAATGGAAGGCTGGGTCCTTAACAGAGGATGATTTTCCTGCCTCTTCTCATGTATGCATGCTTGCTCTGGTGGTGAGCTGCATGTCCAGAACCTGCAGGTAGGGACCAACCAACCATTTTGGGGGTAAGGGCAGAACTTTTCTTTGCAGGAAAGGCCAGCAAGGTGCCCACTCCCTTTTTCTGCTGTACCCTCCTATGCTTTCGGCTGATCAAAAGTAGGTCCTTATGATTTATGAGGCCTTTACAATAGCACAGGAGGAATATCCATGCTTCTCATCCTACATCAACTTGTGGATAGCATCCCGCAGAGGCAGAGAAACTGAAAAAGGGACCAGTTTTCAGAGGCAGCCAAGGCGCAGGAGATAATTAGTGAACCATATTAGCCTACTGAAAGAGGTGGCCGACCATGAGTCTGTGCAGTTTGAGGCTCCCTTCACACGTACCCTTAACCTCTCTTCCAGAAGGTGGTGAAAAGGATGAAGACAGTCTGATTCCTATGGGACAGGCTGAAAAAGAGATGGACACGAGTACAAGCAAAGAGGGGTGTTCAATACTGCAGCACCCAGCGAAAAGCCTGTTATTACAGAAGATGGGAACTCAGCTACTACCATGCCACATGACAAGAAAGCTCGTGAAGTTTCAATCTTCTCCTTTAAAATCTGCCCCACGCCTTTCTCATACGCATGGCATGCCCTGATCAATTAGTTTACGTCACAGCCTTGTCACACACGGAGCTTTAATTGATTTACTCAAGTCAGCGAGCAAAGGAATAATTACTTCTCGGAAAATAAAGCCAGCCCGCTTCATTGCTGGGAGACTTAAAAGTTGGAAACAAAGGCGGATCTGGTTTCAATCCCACAGTTTGATTGTACGCTGTGAACTGCCTGGTGCTCCGAGACGCCGCGTTAGCTGGGTCTAATCACCAGCCAACCCCCTGATTTTTCGTATCAGTGCAGCCAGGGTATTAAGCTTACAAGTACAGTCGTGTTCCATGTAAAGATATTGTTTATCTGGCAATAAACTTACACTAATCAAAGCAGTATTAGCTTTTATTTATAAAGCACGAGCTGTTCTCTCTACGTGGCAAACTGGAGAGACATCCTACAGCATGTTGCAAATCTGAATTAGGAAATGCACGTAAAAGTAACATTTCCATGCTTTGTGGTGGTATTAGACAAACAGGGTCAAAAATTGATGCCACCACCTTTTAAAGACTCTTTATGCCCAAGATACATATCAAGGCATTAACTATCCTTCAAGACCTTCAAGTCAATAATCCTTATGTTTGTGGATAAAGGTAAAACATAAATAAGGAAGAGATAAAGATTAAGAGAATGGAGGAGACCGAATTAGGCACTTTTGATACCTTGATTCCCAAAGCCAAATTTTGAAGCATAAGCTACCGTAACACAGTGGAACTGTAGCAGCAACAGTTGCCACCAAAGCCATCCAGCATGGTACATTGTAAAATTTCGTGCCACACCGTTTCAGTTGTGTCATCTTCCAGGCAATCTTTGAAGATACAAACTAAACACAGGGTTCTGCTACCTTTTATTCACCAACAGGGTTTTCTGCTAATTTCCAAGACAGGAATTTCAGGAGCCAAATCTATTTGTCTTGTGTACTTCAGTCCCTATTAAAATCCCTGGAACTATCACTGCAATGCTTCCCACGCACACAAATCCCATATCACAGAATCAAACCTCAATACAAAATTTACAGCACTGGTTTGAGTTCTCTTCTTTATGAAGTGCCACCCAAACACACACAGATGAGCTATCAAAGCCTCTTACCTGTAGAGTTACTCAAAAGCATCCCATGCACAGTAGTAGTTTAAAATGTTTAAAGCGGTAATAAGAACAGTAATTAGAGATCCTACCAAGGAGGCCAAAGCACCTTTAAGAAAAGAATAGGGTGGTTCACACTGAGTGTAATAATTTACCAATGAATTAACAGCAACAATTTTAATAACTTTATGAAAGCAGAGTAATGCATTATCTTCTCCTCTTGGTAACAGAGGTGACACTACCTTAAGAAACAGCTCATTCATTCGTGTTTGAATGAGAGGGAGGAAAGTGCGCTACATTTTGTTGATTTCTTTTATAAGCCTTTTGTCACTCCCTCAGTCTTCCTTGCACACAGTCAATTGCTCCTTCTGAAACACATTTAATGCAAGAATTCGTGATAGTGGGGACGTGACATGACAGGAACACGTGACGTTTGCTGATATGGGGCCCAAACCAGAGCGCTAAGAGTTTTGGGGTAGATGAACAGTAGAGATGCTTGGCACCTTGCAGGACAGACATCAAGGTTTTCTACAGTGTTTTAGGTCATCAAACCTGGGTGCTGTCACTACAGGCTGGTGTTACTGTTAAGAATTTCAAAGACAGGGCTGTTGGGAACTCTTTTCTTTCAATACTACTACAGAAGATAACCCATTTATGCCATTAGAAAATACTAAATTTTCTTTCAAGCTGCTTTATCAGTGAAAGCAAGATTTGGTCTCCAAATCCCAAATAATTATATCTGATAATACGATCAGAGGGCTGGAGCCCCTGTGCTGTGAGGACAGGCTGAGAAAGTTGGGGGGGTTCAGCCTGGAGAAGAGAAGACTCTGGGGAGACCTTCGAGCCCCTTCCAGTCCCTAAAGGGGCTCCAGCAAAGCTGGGGAGGGACTCGGGATCAGGGAGGGGAGCCACAGGACAAGGAGTAATGGTTTTTTAGACTGGAAGAGGGGAGATTTGGATGAGATGTGAGGAAGAAATTCTTTGCTGTGAGGGTGGTGAGCCCCTGGCCCAGGTTGCCCAGAGAAGCTGTGGCTGCCCCATCCCTGGAGGGGTTCAAGGCCAGGCTGGACGGGGCTTGGAGCAACCTGGTCTGGTGGGAGGTGTCCCTGCCCAGGGCAGGGGGTGGCACTGGATGGTCTTTAAGGTCCTGTCCAACACAAACCATTCTGTGATTCTATAATGTTGTTCAGGCAAGTCTGGTAGAAGTGCACACTTTAAATTCAATGGAAAGTTGTGTGTGCACCAGGCTACAGATTACCCTCAACACACCAGTAAATGCATTCATCCTCTGTAACAAGAGCTCCCCAGCCTTAGAAAAAAAATCAAGTAGTAATTCCAGAATTCACTTTTGGGGGTCACAAGGCTCAGTGACACTGGTGCAACACGTGGGCTTTCAGAGGACTAGTTATTAGGGTAGCACTTGTCTCAAACTGGTGCAAGTCCAGGATTGATTTTTTTTATTATTATTATTATTTTATTTTTTAATGGTAAATGGACACCCAGGCTCTGGGAAACTCAAGCATAGAAGGAAGATGATTTGAAGGCTTCATTTAAACAGTTTCATTATTGGGTGTTTGAACCAATACACGTAGGACACAGATTTTAATAAGCAAAGATATGCTCAGTTTAGTACATTGAAGAGGTGAAAAATCAGACTAGATGACCGAAGTTTTTTGAGATCCTTGAGCTCTGACTGACCAGACCACTACGCACCACACGGAGCTGGGTCTCCCTTCTGATATTTTCAGTGTAACTATTTAACAATTTATTTATTTATTTGTAACTCCAGTTCTGTCTCTCTTGATTAAAAGCTCAGCCTCTCCTGCCACTTTACAATTTGGGCGCTTTTCTGTCACCCAGAGAAAAAACACCCAACTGGTGGAATATCTACTTGGGCAATCAGCTCAGGGAGCTAACCTGGTATGCAAAGGCATTTCTCTTTATGTGCTCAGTACTTGCAACAGCTTCAGTGGCTCAAATGCTAATGGTTTTGCCAGCTCCTTCCAACAGTGATGATAAACCCCCATCTTTGGTCCTCTTATGAGAAACCCTGGAGCTGCAGCAAATTCATAAGCTCCTTTTCCTCCTTGTGCCCCTCCATCTCCATCTCTGTGTCATTGGTAGCTTCATCTCTCCCTTGACCCTGCCTCCACTGATCCCTTCCTACCTCAGCTATCCCAGCGCTTCTTTTATGTTCTTCATAAATCCACACTCTGCAGTGAGAAAATACATAGTGCCAGGCTATTCTTACACTCCCGGAAACAGTGATAAATTATGCCCATAATATCCCCTCTTCCATTCCATTTTTCAGCTTCCTCGTGCTCTCCAGAGCCTTTTCAAAGCTAATTTTCTAACATTCAAAGTTTCACAGGATTTTCTTTCTTCTGCCACTCCATCACACTTTCACCCCCTTGTATTCTCATCCCGGCATCTCTCATTACTTCCCCAAATAGCAAAGTGATTGTAAGTTCATCCTTCACCATACAATGTGCAGACAAATAAAAACAAGACACTTCCAGTCCAAAAAGCACATATACAAAAACTCCCTACCTCGCTACAAAGCCTCCTGACATCCTCCACACCACTCACTGGAAATTGTGCTTTTTTTTTTTCCTCCAAACTCTTATGTTCCAAAATCTACTCCTAACACTGTTCACAAGTGTCTAACCAATTTTTCCAATCATACTCAAAAATCTCGCAAAAACATCCCAGTTTTGACTGAAGGGCTTCTCAGATCAAGGGTGGAACAAGGACACAGACTGAAAACCTGACAGGTCTTTTTCCTTAAAATAATTCTGGTGTGCCTCTTTTTCTTGAGTAGCTTCGAAGAAGTTTTGCTTATGTCCCAATGAGGGAACAAATACAAATGTTTAAACCCTTGAAAATTGCCATGAAACAGAACTGATGATTTTCACAGCTCTGCATAATCCTGCTCTCCTCCACATTCATCGCTCCAAATTAAGTGTCCTAAACAAGAACGTCTACTGTTCTTAAATGCACTACTAGGGAAAAGTGCAATTTTACAAGTACAATTTTACCTTCCTCCTGTCTTCTGTGCTGCTCTCTCCTTGTATATGAGTTACTATGTGAATGTCCACAAAGCTTTCACTCCCTTCCATCACCTACTACTTGGATACCAGATATGAAAAGACTGTTATTTATACTCGTTTGCTACTCCCAACATCCCAGAAATCATGAGACAGAAATTCCTCCCAAAGACACAATTATAAAAAAAACAACAAACTTGAAAACTGGTTTCTGCACTGATATTTTGAAAAGAAAAAATAAACAACACTCCAACACAAAGAAACAAAACCCCAGACCCCTCTTTCAGCCAAAGAAAACAAAGATGCAGCTTCCCAGTGTCCAAGGAACACAAGCCCGAAAACGCAACAGGTCAGATACCAAACTCCAACATTAAAATAGACTTATTGCTTTATTGGCCGCCCTGGCCATGACATATCCTGACACCAGAGTGGAAGAGAAACAGGTCACACTTCATCCCAGAAATCTTTGTCTCGGCTCCTGGGACTGGCATCCCAGCCTTTCTGCTACCGCAGCCTTCCCGTTAGGGGATCAAGGAGAGACTCGCTATTTGATCCCTTTTTACTTACTTCACTTTTACCACCTTTTCTTGACTTCCACCAAAATAAATAAATAAAATAACATACTTTCTTCAGAAAGCAAACACAGGGCAGAGGGGGAAGAAGGGAAAGAGAAGAGCAGCAGATGAAAGTCCTTCCAGTTCTCCTCGCCCAATCACTTGAAAACAGTCGGCTATTTTTGGCAGGCTCTGAACGTTCAGTCGCTGCTATGCAAGATGAGAAGCAAACGTAAACTAGAGCACATGACAGACCTGCAGCAATTGTACATCAGCATGGTCGCAGGGACCTTTCTCCCATTTACAGCCAGAAGAAATGTTACTGCAACATCTGCAGCAGGGGGTTGGAGGGAGCACCTGCACTACGTGATGGTCTCAAACAATTACAAATCATGATTCCCCCAGGAAATGCATACACCTGCAATTCCCACCGGTACTACAACTCCCAAAAATACCACCACTTCTTTATTTCACTAGAAAAGAGACTTTCATGGTTCAGGTATTCCAGCCCCGCACCCCATAAGAAGTGACAATGGCTTGCAGTGGCAATTGGCTCCATCATACTTTCTTATTCTCTTGCAGCACTTGGAGGAGCAAAGTCTAAGTGACAGCAGTTCAGAGCACTGTGTATAATTACAATTAAAAAATTTAACATTTTCGAGGCAGCGCTGTAGCACAGCTTGGGCAGACTGAGATCTAAGAGCAACGTAAGAAATCTCTATGTCTATTGAACATCAAAAGATAGCTGTACAGAAATTCACAGCAGAAGTAAAATTCAAAGGAAAAAAAAAGAATAAATGTTTTTACGTAAGCAATTTGACAGCATGTTGGCAATGTGGGGAAGTAAATCCAGCCTAAGCTACTTGAGCAAACGTTGTGGCCGGTACCACTGACCTGCATAAGGATGCAAGGAGGGGAAATAGAAGTTGCCTCCACCTTCTTAGATTTTGATAACTCCTGAAAAAAATAGCTGAAAAAACAAAATCCCTCCACTTGTGTGTCTGTTGGACAGGTAAGAGAGTGTTTGAGGCCAGGCACGAGCAGATGAGGTGCTACAGATCACCTGAAGCTCATTCTGCGACGCTCCCCTCTCCTACCAGCTGTCCTCCCCTGCCCCTCTCCTGTTAAGCTTTCTTTTCTGGTTCTTTCATACTTTATTTCCATTGTATCTTTCTTATACAAAAAAAAAAACGACACGTCCTGCTGTTCTTCTCTTCATCTGACAAAAATCATAAATACTTCTAAAACTTGAGGAAAAAGTCACCTCCAACAGAAGAGGAAAAACTCTGAGGATTCCATACACAAAACAAATAGAAAAAAAAAATCAAACCAAATCAGATTAGTGCTAATTACCACTAGATTTGCAAATAGAAGGGGGCAGGGAAAAACTATTCATAATTCTTAGACTTCTAGAATTAAACCAAGCACATGAATAAAAGCTATATGAACCTCCTGGAACTGGAGAGCTCCAGCCATCACCTCCCTCTTCTGCCAGAGGAGCCGATGTCCCAGGTGAAACCACTGACACAATGGGAACAGCCTTCTTGTTCCAGGAGAAAGTGGGACTTTTCTGTTTAATTCTTTTCACCTGACCCATTCTAATGAGAAGTGCAATTAGCAGGTTACCTCCATCATCAGAAGCTGAGGCCAAGGTGGTTTGGCCCATGGCAGTAATTAGCAAGGGATCTCCCTGTCTATCATTGTGACCATCTTTTCCATCTCGTTTTCTCCCCATCTTGTTGAGGAGGGTGAATGAGAGAGGGGCTGGGTGGGCAGCTGGCCGAGGTCAACCCACCACAGGAGCATTTTCCCCTCTTGGGAAACTGTTTTAAGGGGATGGAGGAGGAAGAAGATTGGAAAAAATAATGACATGGGTACTACCACTGCTGATGATGAAATCCTACATTGGCAGTGCCAGTCTTGGTTGTTCCTACAGGAACACAGAGGCAAAAGTCCACCAGAGCCATACAGCGATACTACTGGATTCCCCATGCTGCCACCTAAGAGGGATGCTCAGAAGTGAAGTGGTCACTTCACAAAACGCAGCGAATGCCCGTGGAGCACTCAGGTCAGACCAGTGTTACACAATGCGTAATTTCGATCTGATCCCAGTAAGACAAGAGAAGTTTGTCCTAAATTTGTTGGTAAGTAAAAGCACAAGTATCAAAAATACCAAGTGCTGCTTAAACAAATCATTCTTACAGCAACCAACAGAGCCTTACATCAATTATGTCAAGCCTCAGCTGAAAAGCACCTAGAGATTACTTGGGCCACAGAACAGAGTAATCTCTATAAATACACCTTCATTTCAGCTACAGTCACAACCGCAGCATCAAAGGTAATGAACCACCACCAGTTCGGGTTTAGTCAATCTTGAACAGTGTACACGTGATGCAACCCAGACCAATGGCAATTCAATTGCTATTTCGGGAATATCGCTTCTTCCCACTTCATTTCAGTCCCTCTCCTCCCTCCCACCTCAGAGTGATGCTCTAATTATTCAAACAACGTAAGCAGCGTTCAATCCATGCCAGCCCTTTCTTCCTTTAGCACTGACCTTGCCTTATACATCACTCTCACAAAACTAATTAAGTGGAGAATAGTCTCACTTTACACTCTCTTCATGAAAAGAACTGAATTGTTACCTGCCTGAGGGTGCAATTCAAATTATTTTCACCTTCATTTCTCTCAGCAAAACAATACAAATATTGAGCAAGAAACCAGACCTGACAATTCAAGGAAACTCTTTACCCAAGTTACCACACACAAAAAATAAAGGGATTATCGTAAATAACATAATCCTTTAGTTTTTTCATTTTCTTTTTTAACGTACGTCATTTCACATCAGCTTGGCCAAGACACACTTTGGGAAAGAGGGGAATTCTGTCAGGCCAAGAGATGCAGTTGAGGAAAGAAAAAAACAACGTTTCAGACACACAGACCCTAGAGCCAGGGATCTAAGAGGGATCCAAGTGGGTAAGAAAACTTCAGTCCCCAAAAAAAGACATGAAACCGCTGAATCCATAAAAGCATCCAGTAATCAACAGAGCAATTTGTCTCCAAGGAAGTGGTTCATATAACCCTGGAGCCACTTCTTTTCCTAAACGCACTCTAGCAATAATACACAATAAGGAGCAGAGGAAGAAAATTAACATTAATTTGACCCAAGACTACGCTGCAGCACAAAATTCCCAAAGCTCAGGGGTAAAACCAATTCCTTGCAGGAAATCACAGTAAATGGCACAAATACATCTAATGCCAAGGCTCCAGCATATTGTGGGTGGCCACGGACCAGAGATGCCAGAAGCCCAAGCCACACAAATTGTTACGCAGCTGCTGCGGATGCTGGTACTCACCCTTTTGCAGCCCCCTGCAATGCTCCATGGGGCTCCTCATCCCTCAGGCTTCATCTGCCTGGGAGATTTTCCTTTGCAGATGAGATTTGGCATCTGCCAAGAAGCAACTATTATTAACTTTTCCTCTAGAAGCAAAAAAAGTTGACCATCTTTTACTACCTTCCAACAATACACGAGTTCTTTGCCGTGGACAACAGCCATATGAGAACCGACAGCATCACAAACCCCAAAATTTGGGGCTTGTCCTTAAAAATACAGCCTTAATGTGGGTTTTCGGCATTCGCTGAAGAAATCTTTACAGAGCATCAGCACGAGTGTGCTGGCATCTTGATCTCAAAGGCCACTTTCATTTTTTAATCGCTGGTGTTTTACCAGCAGATGTCAGGGACCACCATCTTGGGATTTAGAGGGAAGGGTGTTTCTTTTATAAATGTATCTTTTATGAAGAGCTGCTGTAGTTTGTGGAACCAAACCCGGTCACAGATAATGAGTCATAACAGGAGGTAGTTACTGTAAATATTCCAAGCATGGGCACATTAACAGCCACCCACTAATCAGAGGTAATGGCACAGGCAGACACAGAGAACTCCCACTGGTGGCACTGGGAATGTTGAATGGATGGGGACCTCAGCCAAGAGCTGAGCATCTCTTGTAACCTGCAGCAGGGATATCGGGGATGGGATGGGTTGTGCCTCGGACTTTGGCTGTCACTTTCCCGTGGGCGCCTATTCAAAGGGGATCCGCGATCTCCGATTTCAGACAGGAGGCACACAGCTTGCTAACATGAAGAAAATAAAAGCATTGAGTTTAAATACTCATTAAATGTTTATGATACAAACACAAGTTCTGATGCATCAGTCAATAGTGCCAATTGGCCATAGTAAGACCCAACCTACTGCAGGGCAAATATCTGCCCGTACTCATACACCAAACCGTGGCTGCTGCTGAAGTTTGATGGGGCCTTTTTGTCTGGGATGCAGAAGAATTGGCACACAAACTCCTGATCAAACGACCGAGAAACATCCTGCCTCCCACCGGAGCTGGGCAAGCCGCAGAAAAGGGTGGTGGCACCAGGCTCCCTTCCCCAGTCTCACACGGGACTGCACCTGCTGCTAATTTTGATTCCGTGGACTCGGACCAAGACGTGGTCAGCTTACATGTTGCCTCTGTGCTGCTCTTCTTCAGTCCCCCAAGTAAGTTACTTTCTCATGATTCAGTACTATAGAAATATAACTGTTGAGATCAGCTCCTTTATTTTTGTCAGCTTTTCTACAGACCTTTCAATCATAAGCTGCATTATACTATATTCCCATAAAGCCAGGAAAAGCAGTAATAGAAACCTCAAAATTCTGACTTCTATTTTTCCTGCCAAGTGCTTTCTTCAAGTGCTTTGTTTTCAGCTGTCACTAAATTCGAATAGTGCCTGCACTTCCAAAGTCTTTACCCTTACTGTCACTATTTCAATACGCTCTTCTTGGATTAGAAGCTAATCAGCTTCAAAAACGCTCCTCCTTCCTATTTTGTTTTCTGGAGAAGCAAATATACCCCGCGTTTCCTCACCGCTTATGGCTGAGGTTATCAGGCTTCTGGGCAAAGCTGTCAAAGTTTCTCACAGCGAGAGCACAGAGGGACAGGAAAAAAAACAAACCTGTGTCTGCCTCGATGGGGAAGGCAACGGTACATAATCCAACAAGGGAAAAAGAAAAACAAATGCAGGGGAATCCATTCCTCAGATTTAATTTTAGGTTCTTTACTCCGTCCCTTGACTTTCCTCGGAGGAGCTGCACAAATGGCAAAGCAGCCTCTGAAAAGAGCCTGGCTGTAATGCCAGACAGCAACGAGCTCTCTATGGCCCCCATCCAAAGCCCGAGGATTTCAGCAGGGCTCGGCTCGCTTGCCAACGCACAATATCCTCCTGCTGCCCCATGCCCCTCCCACAAATAAAAAGTTAACAAAAATATTTCATTAAAAACCAAACCAAAACAAAACGTTGTGTTGATACAGCCCCAAGGCTCGCTGGGGGTACTGGATATACTGTTCCTCAAAGCAGAAGCTTTTTGAGGGAGAACTGGGGAAAGTCACCCATCCCGCCACACATGCAGCAGGAAAAGAACCGATTGGTGGCAACCGCTCATCTGCCAGTGGGAACGTACCCCGGGCTGTTTCTTGAGCACATACCGAACCTCCATGGAGGAAGAGCTGCCAGACGCTCCATCAACTATCAGACTCCCGCTGCAGGATGCTGAGCCGTCCTTACCCAGCCCCTCCTAAGCCCAGCCAAAGTACAAAGCGAGGAGAGAGAAGGGAACCTGCCCCGTGCTTGAAGCCACCAACGCAGCTGGGACAACGCTGCTCCCCCCCAAAACACTCTGGGGCAGCAGCAGCACCTTTGGGAGGCAGCTCGGAGGATCCCTGGGCTTACGGGATCCCACAGCTCCCCGACACTCACACAGTTTAAAAAAAAAAGTAAAATTAAAAAATAAATAAATCAATGCCGTCATCTCATACATATACATTCCCAGTTGATGCAGCGTTTTGCAGAAAGTAAAGGTGCACGTCCCTGACTTCATTATGTTAATCCATAAGCTTTATTTAGACTGGGATAGGTAATTCTCAAACGTCCACAGCCCGTTTTAAAAGCAGCCAGATTTTGAGCAATCACTGGGTTTTCCAGGTAGGACTTACAAGTGGGGCCAACAAACTCTGAAGCGACAGGATGCTTTCCTCTTTGGCTTAAGAAAACATGTGAAAAAAACACCCCTATTTCTTTAAAAATAGATTTTGGTCCTTCTGTTACACCTGCGCAACCCCACTGACACCACCACAGGCTTTATGAGAGAGGGTAATTGAACTGAAAATACCCCTTGCAAGATAGCAACGACTAGCACTGGATCATGCTGTTTCCTACCAAAATCCACGGCCTTTCAGGGTTCTATATAAATCAGGCTTTTCTACAGAGACTCAGCCCAAAAACTGGTTGTGGAAAGTGCCGTTTAACAACTTATATTCAGGCTGGATATGGCCCTCCCCAAGTTCTGTAGAGAACTACAAAGTCTTGTCCCATGCACCACCCTGTAACGGGTACAAAAGCTTCAGGAATAAGACATTATTCTCACTAACAAAGTACTCCACATTTATTATGCAAATATAGCCCTGGGATACCTGCATTTTCAGCAGGTATTAAAATTATATCATACATCTTACAGAATGTGGGGTACACGAACATATCCTATAAGCCACTGTCATATGAAACCCGATTACATTGTTTTTTGAAAGAGTGGTTAACAAACTCAAAAACGTACAGGCTCAGGACCAAAGTATTCCCAGTGCCCCAGCATAGCTGCAGAAATATGCAGAATACGGTATCTCATCCTCTCCAGATGAATTACTGTTTCATTGTTTTTAAAAATAATAATAATAAACCTGTTTTTACTATGGCTAGATGCAAATTAAACATCCTCATTGTGAGCAATATTGCTTGTAGTCGTCAAGAGAAAATTCAAGTGATTCAGAGGAAAAACACATCTCCTATTTTAGTCTATGACACAAAAGGCTGAAGAAGCCATAGAGCCTATACATTAACTGGTAAATACAACCTCCTTAATGCTGTACCTGGACCTTTTTAAAAGCCTGTTTCACAGGCTCTGACCATCACTCACTTTTCCTACAGCAGCACCAAAGCACCTCATACGTGAACCGGCTCCTCCTGCTGTATCTGAAACCGCCTCTTTACGATATCGGAGAAAGTTTTTATACCAGCTCCAAGAGAGCACCAGCATCTCCTGGAAGCAGAGTGTCACCATCAGCTGGTTTTCTTGGGATTCTCGGAATATACACCTTCTGGTACACTGTCAACACAGGAATCAAAGCCTTGCGTGCGTGTCTAAGTCATTACTGACTTGTTAATACCAGATACAAATGCCTTTGCCCCAGTGTTTTAAAATACACATTATGTCCCAAAACCTATTCACCAGCAATTTCAAACATGAAGTTAAAATGTCATTAAAACTTGTAATAATAGCACAAAATGGAATATGTAAGTTTGATTTTTAAAACCAAGCTTTTAAGCAAGTATAGCACGAGTACGGCACATTCTTTTTGTGTAGGCTTATAATATGTAACATAGTTCTAAAGCATACAAAATAATTCCTCAGAAAGGCAAGAATCTTTTGTTCTGTGTTGCTTGATAAATTATTTAAAGAGCATTTTAGTGAGTAAGGCCACATAAAAAAAAAATACCGAACATCAAAGAAAATAATGTAAAGACAAAAAAAAAATTCATTTAGAAAATGTCAGCTTTTACAATGCATCTGAATGGTGAACTTTATTTTGTTGTTGTGAAAAATATTTTAAAAACATGATAAAACAGTAAGGTTTTGAAAATAAGATAGAAACAGAAAGGCGGAGTTCGGGGAAAAAAGAACATTTAAAAAAAAAAGTCTCAAAAATCTAGTGTTAAACAAACTCTCAAAATCAAGAAACCAAAAAGTTTTGGGAAAAAAAAAAAGCAGAGAAAATATGTATTGTTTTGATTTGGCCACAAAAAAAGTAAAAGCCAGAAAAGTGCCCATTACGTTTTAGAAAACTAAGGAGCAGTTTTTTCCCCCTCTTTCAGGGAGGCCAAGAGCATTCCTTTCACCGGGGTCCCCCTCGCCTGCCGCACAAAAGTACTTTTGAGAAAATAATGTAGATTTATCTACAAATGCCCAGAAAAACTACTCCCTGGAGGGACACACACCAGCGACTCAGCGGGATGCTCCGACCACCGCGCAGCGAGCGCCCTGCGCTGCGGGGGCCGTCCGGCGGGGTGGGAAGGGGGGACAGGGCCACCTGTGCGGGCACCCACGGAGAGGGGCACC
>VWZL01001953.1:118166-187004 GCA_013396915.1 Stercorarius parasiticus
GACTTGGCCTGCCCTCCCCTTGGGGAGCCCCCATCCCACGAGAGGCGGCTCCGGCCGGGGCGAATGTGGCCCCCGGCGTCGCCCGGTCCCGAGCCCGGCAGCCTGTTGCTGCTGCCTCGGGAGTACTAAGGGCCGGGGGACACTGTGGGGGGGGACGACCCTGAAAGGAAAAGGGGGGGGGGCATTGGGCTCTCTTTAACCGGGGGACACATGGAGCCTGTGCCGTCCCGCTCCCAGCCCTGCTGCTCCACCCCGGGGTGTGGGACGGGGCTCTCCCCCCTCCCGGGCAGGAGGATGGGACACCCCTCCCCCCTCACCTGTGCGACAAAACCGCTTTCCCCCCCCACCCCGCCCCGTCCTCCTCGGAGGGGACAAAACTTCCTACGACCGGGGCCACCGTCGGGGCAGGGAGCTGGGTTCATGGCCACCCATCCCCTGCCCCCGTGGCGGGGGGGGGGCGCGGGGGGAACCCGATGCCGCCGGCGCCCCTGGGAGCCTGGCCCTGCTCGGCAGCGCCCAAAAAAAAGTGTTGGGAAGGGCGAGGTGGGGGAGCCCCTCGGTGCAGCAGCTGGACCCCCCCAACTCCCCTCAAAGTGCCTTGTTTGGAGAGGGGGGGACACAATGGACTTGTCCAAGACCAGCAGGGAACAAGGCAGGGCTGGGCAACCTTCGGGGGAAGGCAACGTGCTCAGAGCACAGCACCCCCCGTGGCCTCTGGCCACCCCTCCGCTTATCCTGCCGCCCCCAAGCAAGGCGAGCAGCTCGCCCGCAAGACTAGCCCCCAGGCCAGCGTGGTACCGGGGTGGAGGGGTGCTCCGGGCAAGGCAGCAGCCTATTTTTAGCAGAGCCGAATTCCTGCCCCCTCCCGCTCCCTTCGCTCCAGCCCAGAGCCACCGACAGCTGAATGCAGATCGGCTTACCATAGCCACCAGGGGCCCGGCTCCTCCGTGTCCCGGCTCCAAGCAAAAAGGGGCCGGGCTGCCAGGGGACAGGACATCACCTGGGTTTAACGAGATGATGAGCCACAGCTGGCCCACAGCACGGGGTAAAGGCCCCATTCCCACCACACTCAGGTAGCCGTAGATCAGGTGTGATTAGGAAAATCTAGGCTCTTTAGGCCAAGACCAAAGAGCCAGGATCAAAGCTGCTGCTTGGAAGCCTTGCACTTCTTAAATGACTTTCTCCTAAAAAATGCACAAAGTGCAAAACTGAACCCCCAGCTCTCAAGCAGAGCTCCTCCAGACCTCCATGCGTCTTGTCCACCCCATGGACAACCCCTGTTCTGTTTCTGGACCGGCAGGGTCAGCTTTGCTTCACGGAGATTCAGTGAGCCCTCTGAGAACAGTGGACTTTAGGTGTTCTCAGTATACGGCTGTTTTACTTCAGCCTTTTCTGTGATTATTTTCTTTTTCAACACTTGAGACCTGCCAGGAGGATCAAAAAGCTGGGCTTTCTCTTATAGAATCACAGAAAGGTTTGGGTTGGAAGGGACCTTAAAGACCATCCAGTGCCGCTCCGTGCCCTGGGCAGGGACATCTCCCACCAGAACAGGTTGCTCCAAGCCCCATCCAGCCTGGCCTTGAACACCTCCAGGGATGGGGCAGCCACAACAACTCTTGTCTGTTTCCAGTTAAACTTGGACCACTGAAACCGGAGAGCTGGGAGGAGTGGGGAAGGGGGGATTCTGCAATTCAGCTGAGCCAGTGTCACCAGAATTAGCCAGTGAGTCCCAGTGAGGAGATTTCAGCTGCCCAGTACAACTTACACCCTGGTTTTCTAAGGCGCTTGCAGTGACTTTGATGAGAGTACAGACAATTCACACTTCTGGTCCGAGGTCTTTGCGGCATCAGAGGCCACTGGTAAACGCTGCGCTTTGTACTGACGGTGAACTTGCCGTTCTCACCTTCACCAGGAGATCCATTAATTTTTACAGGAGCAGTTATTACACTGACCAAATGCATCCTGCACACTCAAACTAAACACTGGAAGGAGGCAGCAGCTCAGCATGTTGCAGAGGAACTGGTGGGCAGGGAGAGCTTACCCTGCTGTTTTGAAATGAGTTAGTTTTCCCCCTTACTAGTTTGCAAGGCTTAGAAATGTCAATTAAACTAGTAATAAAATACAGCGTTATGCATGCAAAATCTAAGGGGATTTACATGAAGGCTTA
The DNA here is from genome assembly GCA_013396915.1 of Stercorarius parasiticus. NCBI lineage: Eukaryota > Metazoa > Chordata > Aves > Charadriiformes > Stercorariidae > Stercorarius > Stercorarius parasiticus. Next base: position 120,334 of record VWZL01001953.1, read on the forward strand.
TTGCAGCCTCAGTTTGCACGGCCTTTACTTTTCACCTTGATGGCTGAAGTATTCCAGTGGAGAGGGTGTTATCTGGGGCTGGGACGCTGACTGAGTTCTTCAGCTTCCCTCATCAGTTCCTTGCTTTGATGTGAGCACCTCTGGATTTGGGGTAAAATCCTGTGAGGTCTGGCCTTTGCAACAAAATTTTGTCAACAATTTGGCAACAAATATTTCAACATGAATCTGAGCATCTCTGTACATCGCTTTCCCAATTCTAGTAGGGAAAAGTGTCACCTCCATCACTTGGCAGCTGTAATACTGGAAGGTGAGAAGCACTCGGATGTTGCGGTGGCAGAACAGATAGGCAACAAGCTACACCCCACAGCCAGGTTGGTGCAGAAATGTGCCTATATGTGGCCCTGACATGGAGCTTGGGCCTCTCACTGACAGCCTTCATTGAGTTTCTGTCTTAGAAACAATTTCTGCACCTCCAGATAAATGAGATACCCGGAGGAAGAAAATTTAGTCATGTTTACTATAAAGAAATTTGTTGTATCCTGTGCAAATGCTGTTCAGGTCTTCCATATCCACCTCCGTGCCTGGGGAGGGTTTAAATTCAAGACTCTATTTGGTGGTAGGGTGTGATTTAAAGTCAAGTATAGTAAATTGCTTTAACTACACACCTTTTGTGCTCCTCTGAGTGGCAGCAAGGAACAGTGGAGCACCCTCGATACCGTTTTACGGTTCCTGAACTCCCCTGCCCAGAGGGGCAAGTGCGATTGCCCCAAGCACAGCCAGGTCTCACCGGCTCTGAGTGGGAAGTGAAACATGAGGCTTTTCCAGCAGAGACAGCACACACACAGCGGGTCATATTTGGGCCCTCCAAATATTTGGAGCTCGGGGTCGTGCTCTGGAAATGGAGCCGACGTGCTACATGGAGCTGTGCCTCTGCTGAGGGTATTTATTCCCCCCAGAAGCATCTCCCAGAAGGTCCTGACTTGGCACCAGCTGGGATAAGTTGTGTATCGTTTACAATCTGAAATTGTAAACTCCAAGTGCCCCTCTACAACACAACTATCACTGCTTAAAGTCCAATAGCTCTGCGGTTTGTCCATAAAACACATACTCAAGTCATGAACATGCTTTTCCCACCCTCGTAAAATATCTATGGAGACATACATCCCCCGAGGAATTCTGGAACTCACACAGATACAGAAGCGGCGTAGCTCCTTGCTGTACTTTCTCCCTGGTTCTTTGGCTTATTCGGAAGTTGAAATTTTCTCTTTTCTGCAAGCAGTGGTTTGTAAAAGGTCCAGATTCTGCTCTTTTATATAGTGTGAATTTTACATTATGCCTTTAAAGCAGTCTAGCATATTTAAATTAGCTTTGTCCTGATGGTTCCTGATATGTTCCCAGTTAAATCTGAAGTAAAACTCTCCCTGCCTTTGGGTGGAGGAGGATTAGGCCTTAAATTTAAGATTCCAGACATGATAAAATCTCACTAATACAAGCACTCACACCTCATTTCAAATTATATTTTAGATATTCATACTGGCATCTAGAGGTAACTATTGCATTATGATAAAATAAGTAAATGATTAAGTGGCCACGTCTAGAGTTTTGTTGCCACTGTTGTGTAACAATGCCTATAAAATCGGTCCAAATAAATCCATTGCCCACCACCTTATTGCCTGGCCTGCCACTGGGTTACGTGGAACACTAGGACAAATTTCTTTTCTACCAGTTGTGTGTTTTAACAGAAAACACAAAGATTTACAGAGGAGATAAAATACTAAACGCGGGGCCAAAGCACAGCCTATTCTCTAGCAGGCACCTCCTTGTTTTAATGGATGTTTAATTTGGTCCCCATCTTATTTTTACCATTCCCATTCCTACGCAGTCTTAAGTGCTACACAGAGGCTCTTTTTTTTTTTTTNGTTGCAGAATCTTCCTCTTTTTCATTGCCAAAACCCAACTGCTATATGCAAATAGAGTTCCAGCTAATGGATAGTATGGGGATTGCAGTTTAATTTCTCTAAATAATTCAGTCTGATAAACAGAGAGGCCCTAAGCAGACACTAGCGGTAAGGGATAATGATCATACTCACACAGTGAGTCTCTCACCTATTTACTATGAATCATTTCAATTAAAATTAATGAACATCAAGCATTCCGTGCTGCGACCCCGGCACTTTGGGTTGCTTCTCCAGGCTGGGGAACGTGCTTCGCACCTGGGAAATGGAGCATCTTGCGTGACTCTGCAATGGTCCGTCTGCCTGGCCAAGCTTTGCCAATCGCCAAGCAAATGCCCACCAAGGCTGCCGGATCCAGCACCAGGCGGATGCCCAGGCCTTTAGTGCTGGAGATCAGTCTTCCAGATTACTGAAAAGTCTAAAATAGACCAGTCTTGAAGGTCTTTTCTCTCTGCGTTTCAGTGCGTTTGCTAAACTAGACTGATTACAGGTTACAAAGGCATGCATTTCTGCAGCAGAGTATGGTATTAGTTTCAGTGTCTAAGTGAAAAAAAAATAATAAAAGTTCTTCTTACAGAAAAAGCCTACAAAGTAGCAGTTTAACATAAAGACTCTACCTCACATGCAATCTCAGAGCTTCGCTCCCAGCTAACAAATCTTTTAAAGGCTCACGGCAGACCTTGGGTTTAAGTTCTGCATTTCCTGAAGCTAAAGCATTCTGAAATATACCATGAAGTTCTGAAATCAGTGAAATTTGGCAAAATGTGTTTTGGGGGATGCTAGCGGTTATACAAATACCACATAGCAAATGCAATATATTTATGGGCATCACTGACAGTATTTAACGCAATCTATGAGTTACCACTTGAAATCTTCATTTAGCAGAAATGTTTACACAGAGTTTTATTAAGCCTGCAGAGTCTGAGTAGACCTACGAAAGAAGTTTTCTGTCTCCAAATCCTCCCCAGATTACTTTTGGGGAGTAAAAGTACTTGACAGCCTGCCTTTTTTTGCCTCTCCAGTTTGGGGAAATGCAACCATTTAAGAAACTTCATCTCCTTTGCACCAGTGGCATCTATCCGGCACCAGAGTCTCTGTACATCCAATAACTGTCTATCACCAGCACACTAAAACTGAATAGCCTTGGAAAGATGAAGGACGCAGGTCTGCAGGCGGCAGTGGTGCAATGGGAGGATGCAATAAAGGGTTCTTGAGCGTTTTCCAGCACTTTTATGGAAAAGCGGCTCCAGCAGCCGATGCTGAAGCACTGCCTGGCTTAAGGCGTGTGGTAGAACACGACCAGCGCGTGTTCTACCTGGGGGAGTAGGCAAACCGACTCAGCTTCAGGACCCTGAACAGATTCCTTATTTCTAATTTGTGTTTTCACGGGTAAATTAAAAGTTGTGAGATTTTCTATGAAGTCTCTTCATGTTACTGCTGCCAGACAGCAGACAGCGAGAACAGCCAGCAAGCGGAGATCCAGCCGAGCAGTCCGAGCTGCCCTTCTCAAGTGAAAATAAAAAAATACGGCTGTCAAAGTAAAGATAACGCATCCTCTACATTCGCAGTGAAATTCAAACCTGTTAAACGCCAAGGCAAACTTTCTGCCGATGTGAATTGGCATTATCTGGAGAAAGGCACCATCCCCGAGCTGTGCGGAGCCCCGTGCACTGTGGATCTAGTGCTCTGCTGCCGAGGTGTTGTTGAGCATGTTTAGGGGCAGGAAAGCACTCACTTTTAAACTGAAGCGTAAATCTGCAGGTAAAAGTTTGACTCTGGGGTGGAGAAAATAGTTTCAAGACAGGGGGGTATCCAAATCTGCTTTATTCTATATCCTTGAAGATAAAACAACAGCTAATGAACCACAATAACTAGAACAGCACAGAGTTTGAATATCCATTTCTGGTGGAGGCAGACCTCAGCCCTTCTCAGGTTTGCAGGAACGCGTACACCCGCACAAAGCCAGTGAAGTGACGACCTTGCCGAAATGACAGGCAGGCGGTTCCCTTCCCAGGGGAGGCAGCGGGGAAGAGAGGTCATTTACAGAAAGTTGTGACTCGCTAGCTTGTGTTAGACACCTGCAAGCTGAGCCTTTGCAGGTGGAGAGGGGAAGAAAAGGGGGAAGCACTGAGTATCCTAACTGAAACCAGGTGCCTTGGTGTCAAAACCGATTTTTGCCCAAGGCTCCTTCTCCAAGGCTGGTGAAAGGTTTGTTAGAGAAAGTGTAAAGATGAAAGACCTGTTCTTTGTGGTTCTTCCCTATTCGTAGTACATAGATCCATAGTCAAAGGGTGATGGTGGTCCCACACCCCTCATGAACATAATAGCGAGAAGCACGGATCAAACTACAGCTATCGCTCGCTGCTTTTTACTGTGCGAAGTGAGAGGCAGATGCACTGCTTCACAGAGCCCATCACCCTGCACATTCCGGCTTTCCCTTTGCAACTCCTTCTGCTACTTGGTCAAGTCTTAAAACTTGAAAGGTTTTGAAGTCGAGCTGGAACAGGAGCTTTGATGTGCGACTCCGCTGAGCTGCAGGCTGGCAGCGGCAGCAGATCTCGCTCCCGCCTTTGAGGAGCTGCGAGTATTTCAAGAAGAGGCAAAAAAAATACCATACCAAATCCCGAGGTAAACTCCAATGGACATGAAGTCCTGGGGCGATGGGAGACCTAATATTGGAAAACTTGGGCCACCTCGGTAATAAGCAGGCAAGTACGGTGATGAGCACGACATGATTGAGCTGGAGTCACATGAGTTTCAGACACAGAAAGCTAATAGAGCAACAGCAGGAAAAAGAACATACAGCAATATTTGGAAGGAAACTTGCCAAGTAGAGCTCTGACATTATTGCAGGCTTGCATATGCCGTGATATCATAGGATAACGTTTTTCCATGCCTGACTTTTTCCTCAAGCGTGGTAAAAATTAATCAGTGTTTGATTTTTACAAGCCTGAGAGACAGAGAGAGGAATGTAATGATTAGTTTTTCAGACCTATTTTTGGGCTCAAAGAACTCTGAAAAAACAGTTATTCTTAAAGTTCAGAGTGGATCCTTAAAGGAAAAATGGAAAGACATTAAACTAGTTCAAGAAACTCATCTTAAAAGAAAGTTCTAAGTGTTGCAAGAAGCCTACAGTCCATAAGGCAAGATATTTTCTGTTAATTTGAACATGCTCTTATGCACCAGGCAGCGCTAGAATTGCATGGCCACAAATAAATTACTTTCCTCTGTCAAGAACCTATTACCCCTCTACTACTTTCTGTTCCTTTTCTGCCTCAAATCACCTTCCCCTGTGGAGCTCCACGCAGTTCATCCCAGATGTCTCAGTTCTCTTTAACTTGCAGCACTTTTAAGCTGCATGTGATGGATTTTTTTCTAGTGTTTCCATCACTAAGACACGTGCTCAGTTCAGCGCTCCCCCACGGTCAGAGGATGAAGCTCATCTATGTTACACGCAGCATTTTGGCACTGTTTCGGCTCTTTCTTCTGGTCACGGCACATGGACCGTTCGTGCCCAACTGAGCTGAAGTTGTAGCTACCTCCTAAAGCTCTCACACGCCTTCATCAGATGGCAGCTGGGATTTCTCATGCGTCAACCAAGTTTTGATCTGAATGACAAGCACAGTGCCATGGGTGAGCACAAGCAAAGAAAAGAGAAAGATTTTTCCCTTTTGTTTTTATAGATTTGCCTTTTTTTTTTTTTAATTGAGTCCTCGTGACCCATTAAATCCCCATAGCACAAGGTGGCTGTCCGTGACAGCGGCCTGGTAGCTAGTGTGATCTTTGAGGAGAAGCAAAGCTTTAGCTCTGAAAGTCAAGTATTGCGTGGCCTGGAGACTTTTTTTTTCTTACAAAGCAGACGTCACGTAACTTGGAGGGTTTGGATTTATTCAAGGCAGAGCACGTAGCTACAGCCTTTCTCCTTCAAACCTGCACCGAGTGCAGGCCCTTGCCTCGCCAACCCAGGAGAATTCTGCCCGCTCACCCTTTGCAGATATCCACAAACACTTTAAGAGATGTTCCCTGTTCAAAGAACAGCGTTTGGAGGTCACGTCTCTGAAAGGGAAGGAATTTTAAACTGGTTCGTATGTATTTAAAATCTCTTTCTAAAGCTCCGTATGAACTGTGTTGACATAATCCATTTTTTTTTAACTTTTTGCTCTTGCCTCATGTCAAAGCAGTAGCTAAATGGTGCGTTCAGATCAGGAACGTTGTCGGTGCACACTAAAAATTGTCATTTTGGTTGAGGCAGGGCTGTACCCGGGCTCGGTGCTGGTGGCGGCTGTCAGATGCAGCTACAACTTGATTATTTCTCACTGTTCCATTCTGCGTTGGAACAGAAGCCACTGCTAGATACTGCCTTGGAGCATCACTAAGAAGCAGTGCTCTCAGGCTCAGCCCTCCGTTCCCCGTTTTTCTCCTCCAAAATTATTCCTAGGTGTACATCCTTCCTCCTTTCTGGTGACACTATGATATGTGCAGATATAATATTTATAGCCACAAGATATGGCTTTCTGTGCCTCCAAATCTGAGCACTCCCTCAGCATCTTTTAATAGCTATCGCTATTTTGTATCCCTTTTTGTTTTTCTCCAGGGAATATGCCAGCAGGGATGGGGCTGAAATCCTCCTGGATCAGGAGCGGAGACAAATGCGGCTCTGTTTGTAAACACTCCAAGGCTAAAATTAGCCAGAGTCAGAAGAAGAATCGTTTATAAACTTCAGGCTCCCCAAGCCATCTTGAGGAATGTTGCAGGCATTATCGACACATCTGCTGCCGATTTAAATAGCACCCGGCATTACCTTCCCTCCGAGCGCCCCGGGGGGAGCTGTGTCTCCGGTGCCTGCCCCATCGGCCAGCTTCTCCAAACACCGTAGCCCCTCTGGATTCTCCTTAAGACACCTTGCAGAAACTAGAAGTCAAGCCTGGGTCAGCTGGAATACAGTCCCACGAAAAGGGGAGGGTTTCAGGGTCTGATGAAACATCAATGAGCAGTTTTTAAGCAGGTTTGTGCTGGGCGATTTCAAGCTTGAGGGAAAACTAAGCCGTGTGGGGTGCGGCGGAGGATTTGACACCAGCTGGGATGGGCAACCCCTACATCTTTCTCTCCTTTCAGCGGTTACAGGCATTTAAAAACAACCTTGGCTGTGTCTGAAGGAAAACACGAAAATAGAGAGGCAGTGGTACGCTCAACCAGCATGTTGAATAAAATCTATGCTTCTCAGAAAAGGCTGCCAACCAAACGCCAAACGATCTGAATACATCATGTCAACAGTTAAACTCAAGTCTTCGTAGATCCTAAAGTAGCAACTGGGCTTTTTTTTTTGTTTAGCAAAGCAGATGAATACCTACAAACTACGCATCTAAAGCTTTCTTAAAAGGCATAGCAAAATCACGGCATCTTCTTTTTTAGCCACCTATTGGCTTCATAACACTTCTTTCTTAAAAAGCATAGCAAAATCATGGCATCTTCTTTTTTAGCCACCTATTGGCTTCATAAAACTGAAGGAGATTAAAATATGTACAAAAGAAGTAGGTGGTTTATTCTAAAAAGAAACAAAAAAAAATAGTGTTATAGCCAAATAAAGCAAACATCTTTAGGAAATGCCATAAGCCAGAACAATCCTGTTTGGAGTTTTATTCAGTGTTGAAGAATATAGCCACTTTTTTGGAAAGTGAAAATTCATGCCCACAAACCTGAGGTTATAGAAGGAACTTAGAGAAAGAGCAGATTTTATTTAGGAGAGAAAACCAACTGAACTGAAAAGCGTAACTCCTCTCTGCTTTGCGTTACTGGCTCGACATGGGAAAAACTAACATCTTCAACTCCACCAAAGAAATGAAGTGGAGAGAAGAATTCAGCAAGAAGGGATTGCACCCCGCTCCCAGGCTAGGAGATCTTACTGAGCTTATTCCCTACAACTAATACAATTGGTAGTACTGCTGGGATTTTCCTTGAGGGGAAAAAAAAAAAAGGAAAACATAAAACTAGATGTTTGTAACGAGCAATCAGGATATTCTGGGTACACGGCTTTATAAAACAGAGCTGCTCGCCCCCTACCCTACTGCCTGCGCAGGGCTGTGCTCTTCAAGTCATCCGCCAAGTGCAGGGGAGCTGCTCCGACGGAAGGAGCCACGCATAGTCCTGTCTATAAGGGTTTGCCTAGAAGGTCTTACAGACCCCCGTAACTCCACCTGAGAGGCCATTGGTAACAGGGCCGGCACTGTTAGCAGCAGGCACTCTCCTCCCCGGACACCCCAGTGGATCACAGCTTCTCAGGGTGCTGCTGTGGCTCCCCTGCACAGCCTCATGCTGTCACATGCTCTCAATTTAAAAAGTGATTTATTTTAATTTTTTCCCCTCATTCTTGTCTAATCATGGACTTTAAGGGCTTGTTCCAGCTTCAACCAACTGTAACCATCGGGCATCCCCTCCACTGATGTGAAGCACAAAGGACCGGGGTGTGCTCTGCTTCACCTCCCACCTCCTTCCACCTGCAGGAACCACAGCAGGAGAAAGTATGACCATGGTGTGAGAAAAGCTGCCGATGGCAGAAGTTATCCCTCTTGGAAAGCCCCCACCAGCAGCAGCAGAGGTGTGGTTGGGACTGAACTGCCTCGGGTAGAATCCTCGAGGGATGCATAGCCCTGACTCCGTTGGATATGGAGACACCCAACTTGGTGATGAAGCATCATCCCTTGGGCAGCGGGACAGGGGGAGGCTGATGTGCCCAAGACCACCCCAGGCTAAGGTGGCAATAGCCCAGTACCCACCAAAAGCCACAGATCCCATACTTACACACCAACCCAGAGCTGCTATATTTGGAAGGCAACAGCAGCTCCTTAAAAGAAGCAATAAGAGCCAAAGTACATGACTCAAGGCACTTTTGAAAGAGCCACATTCCTTCCATTTAAAGTGCGGTGCTTGTCGACATTGCCATTTCTCTGCCCTTGGCAGGACACGTACACATACACCGTGTCATGCCCGCAACATACTTGGCTGCGATTCCTATCCCCCAAATCCTTACCACATATGCAAAACATCCCATCCATTTAAATGGGAGGATTATAGGAGTAGGAGGAAGCTTAGCACAAACAATAGCTGTGATCAAACCCAGCGTGCACGAGTGATTTGTGGGAAGTGCAAGACATATCAAAGATGGCAGGTGCTGCTCTTGCTGGTGAGCTATTTATACTCCCGGAGTCACTCGACAAACGCTTCTTACTTTAGTACACTCGTAGGATTCCTTTTCAAAGGGAGAGGAGAGGTGCGGAGTACGATTGCACGGGCCAAGTCTGTCATTTTAAAGATAACCGAATTAAACGTTGCATAAAAATCCTACTACAATACACAAAGAGCAGTAGCCTGATATGACTGGCTTCAAAGTAGGGAATCACGACAAACCTGGAGATATGTAACAGGGCGGGAGGTGGGGGGGGGAAGACATAAAAGGAATGGAGGAGGCGCAAAATAAAACATTTTCCTCTTAGAGATACAGGCTCTGGTGGGATTTTGTGTGTGTGTTCCCTCCCTTTTTTTTTGTTTTTCTTTTTTTTTAAACAGAAGAATCACAGTCTCCCCCAGGAAGTAAATATATTTGGTAAACAGGGCTTGGCTGCATACTTATGAGGTTTGAGAGAGCAATGAACATGACTTCTCGCCCAAGAGATGTGGTTGGGGGGGTGGGTGTTGGCCCTGAAGAGGGACTTCCTGGGCTTCGGTGGGCGCTGCGAATGATCCTCAGGCACACGCCGGCCATGGGCACGGCCAGGTGCTCTTGTACCTTCCCCCCAATCCACCGCCCAGATCCAGTCACAGGATGAAGGCTTTTGAATTCAACTGGAAATAAAAGCTGAAGACCATGGACCACCCGGGGACATCGTCAGGATTGGTCACAGCGTTTCTCAGCTGGTGTGAGATGTCGTAAAACCCAGGATTAATCCCTAAGACGCTCTCCTCGGGCTCAGGGAGGAGCAGAGATGTTGCGGCGCTGTGACCCCTGTATCCCCACGCTGTGCAAATGCAGGGAGCTGCGCTTCATGTGCCCTTTCCGTGATAACACCCCCAGCGCTGTCATCCTCGCTTGCTTGTGCCTGGAAACAATTGTTTGAGAAACTGCTATTTCTGAGTCACAATTCCAGTTGTGAGCGCGTGTACAATGAAAAGGTCAGCGCGTATGTTATTTACATGTCAGCGCGGTTCAGAGGCACTAACAAAGGTTAAAGAAAGCAAGTAAAGATGAATGTGACCTATTCTTTGCAGTCCTGATCTTCAGCCTTTTAGCCTGGCAGATCTCCATTAAAATGAACGAGAGTTTCTGTGCTAAAGCTGGAAAATTCACCAAAAAAAGAAAATATAATCATTCTCCTTGTGTTTTGTTATTACAGTCCTGTAGTTCTCAATTGCTCCTCAGACGCAGTCCTTGCAGGCACAAATTGCATCATTACCAATTATTTTTCTTGAAGTACGAAGTATCGCTGTCACCGTGTCATAACTAAGGCAGTAACGCAAGTCTCAGAAGTGATTTTGGGAAAAAAACAAACCTGATTAGCGAGCATCTTCTTTAAGGCAAACTACCACAAGTCATTAATCATAAAAGTTTTTAATTTCAGAAATGAGTTAACTGAACTTTAATGAGACAAACAGCTTTTAAAAGCTGCCACCACAAGCCTGTACGCATTAAACTGGAGAGTGTAGCAAAGTGAGGGATTTCATTACCGATTCCAGGAAATGCTTCACCAGAAGCAGCTTGAGAAATCCACGAAATCTCCAAATTCCTTTCAAAAATTCTACTTATTTATGGTACTTGGTATTCCAGGGCATCTGCAGTACATTTGCATATAGAGCTGAGGTCACCACAATAGTATGACAGCAGATAATTTTATAATTAGCAAAGCAGATTCCCTGCCACGTCACAAATGGTTTCAGCTGGGGGGGAAGTGTCTCCCTCACCGAAGAGGGCAGTGATGCAGTGACATCCCACAGCAAGAAGGGTGTTGGAGGCTGAGGAGAGCTCCTGAGCACCCGTCTCATGCATGATGCTGTTGTATTCATAGAATCATGGAATTGTTTGGGTTGAAGGGGATCTTAAAGACCATCTAGCTCCACCCCCCCGCCCTAGGCAGGGACACCTCCCACCAGACCAGGCTGCTACAAGCCACTTCCAGCCTGGCCTTGAACACCTCCAGGGATGGGGCAGCCACAGCTCCTCTGGGCAACCCGGGCCAGGGGCTCGCCACCCTCACAGCAAAGAATTTCTTCCTCAGATCTCATCTAAATCTCCCCTCTGCCAGTTTAAAACCATTCCCCCTGTGGCTCCCCTCCCTGATCCAGAGTCCCTCCCCAGCTTTCCTGGAGCCCCTTTAGGGACTGGAAGGGGCTCTAAGTTCTCCTTGGAGCCTTCTCTTCTCCAGGCTGAACCCCCCCAACTCTCTCAGCCTGTCCTCACAGCAGAGGGGCTCCAGCCCTCACAGCATCTCCGTGGCCTCCTCTGGTCCCGCTCCAACAGCTCCATGTCCTTCGTGTGCTTCCCACCTGTTCTTTCCTCCAGCTTCTCAACCCATCAATAAGAAGGTGGGAGGGAGAGGTAGGGACGGGAGGGGAGGGCACAGAGGGGTTGGCAATGGCCATTCCCTGGTATATTGTGGTATATTCCCCAAGCGCCTGGGCTTCTAAGGTCTCTTCCAGATCAAGGTTTCTGTGATTAATGACCTCAGGACATCAACATGGATGTATGCATTTAAATCCGATATAAAAGGGAGAGAAACAGATAACTTCTGCTGGGGAACTGCTCTTCCGGAGTGTTACATTAGAGCAGAGTCCTTGCACTGTTGGGGCAGGAAAACTCATAGACATCAATAACTGAAGACACTCAGCAAATCAAAACAAATACTAGCATTAAGAATGTGTTAGTCACCGCGGGAAGCAGCCAAAGGGGAAGCTCGATGGCATTGCCACGTTTTGGCCTAAGTAGAAAGTCACTCTGAATGGGACGAAACGTTTCCCGAGAAGTATTCAGCCGTGACATTGCTGCAAATGAAACACACAGTCCTGGAACAGTCCTCCTTTCAAAACTACACCCTGCTGACCTTTGTGCAAACAGATGTTCGTAGGCAAGTGTCTTCTCGTGACAAAAGCTAAAGTAAAGATATTGTTGTGGAAGGCACAGCCTGGGTGCTGCTGTTAGCAAATGGCAGCATCCTCCTGTCAAGGCAGGAGCGCCAGCACACGGAGAGATGCCAAACCGGGGCTCACATACAGCAACACACACTTTGCAGGCATCTGACTCCCTCATCTGCAGCATGGAGAAGATACTGCCCGAGGTGCTCAGACCACCTCCTTCCCAGAAGGATTTTCAACCTGGCTCCCCAAAATCAGGAGTTTACGTATGGATGAGCTGCGAGCCCATCATCAGTAGTTTAACAAATTTCCCACACAGCCACAGGTCACAGTGTTGTCTTTGTAGGGGAAAGTCAGGGGGGGACAAGGCCTGAGCTGCTTGGGAAGAGGCTTGGTTTGTGCCGGAGGAACCCCTAGTTTATGAGAAGGGAGGTGAGGATGGTGCCACACACCATTTTACCCAAACAGCAGCAGATTTTTGCCCCTTGTTGGTTTTCCTGCTGACCCTGGATCAGTGGCGGAGCCAGAGGCTCCATGCACAGCTTCACAGCCACGAACCACCTGCCTCCTCGTAAGGCAGAGATGTCCAGCTCAGCACCACTGGTGGGTCCTCAGAAAACTGCTGTGTCCCCAGAGGGACAGGGATGCTCCGAGCAGCCTCCCTGGGGCCAGAGAGCAGCTCTGAGGAGGAACTTCTTTCCTGTGAGGGTGGCAGAGCCCTGGCACAGGCTGCCCAGAGAGGTGGTGGAGTCTCCGTCTCTGGAGACATTCCAAACCTGCCTGGATGCGTTCCTGTGCCACCTGCTCTGGGTGACCCTGCTCTGGCAGGGGGCTGGACTAGATGATCTCCAGAGGTCCCTTCCCACCCCCACCATTCTGTGATTCTCTGCAGGCTCTGTGTGCCTGCATGTCACATTGCCACCTAGTGACCAGCACCAGAACCCAGCACCCTGTGGGCTTGGGGCAATAGTTTTGCTCCCAGAAGAATAAAATCGCCCCCAGAAAGCCCATAGGTGCTGAAGACGTTGGTCACTCCACTGCCTGCCTTCCTGTCTCCCCTCCACTGCCCAGGCACCACAAAGACACAGGGTTTTAAATGAAAACCTTGAGTGGTTAATGTACCAATTAGCAATCACAGCGGTCGCTCTTAAAGCCAAAAGCCAAACACATCAGTAACGCGGATGGGAGGGAGAGATGCTCTATTCTGCAAGTGAACCTGCCTCACCAAGTGCCGTACGCACAAAGCAGATCAAAATCAACAATACAAGTGACTTCATCCCACTAAAGTTAAATGAATTTGACGATAAGCACTTTAAGAATCTTTTTAGTGTGTTAATTGGTACAACGCGTTGTCATATTTGTTATTCCATTAAAAGATAATTAAAGTAAACAGCAGCAGCCAATAACTTGGAAAAAAGGGAATTGAATCAACTAAAAACTCCCTTCCTTGAGTAAAAAGTTAGATACACCTGTATTTATTGGCATCTAGTGTGGCAGGATAATGCTTCTCAGGAAACAATTCAGCTTCTATTCCTGACATTGAAGCAATGTTATAAGAACAATTTCCATTAAGAATACCTGCCTCAAAGAGCTACTTCTTCCTGAAGAAGGGATGAACTGAGAGCTCTTCACTAATGACTCCTGATTTATTTCCTCAGCACCTCCGGTAATGAAGTACTGTTGCATTCACTTCCATGAGCGAAGCACCTTCTCCTTCATCTTCTGAGCTGTGCTTGGTACATGGTTTCAGGTTTTTTCTTTCCTGACTTAGTGCAATGGCATTTGTAAGTTCTGGTTATCTGGGTAGCTTCAGTCCCCAGGAAAAACAGGTTATTTCTAGCAGAAATATTTGCTTTCCAAACTCGCGGTTTTAACTGTGCTGCTAGGAATTCAGGAAGGTCAGCAAGGCCATCAAGCCAGCACCCACCAGCAAGAAATTAAGTTTGGAAATTGCCAAAAAGACACACGCACAAATACAAGAAAGCATTGTGCAACCCAGTCCTTTTTTCCTGGAGCCATCCAGGAGGCAACACAAGGCATCGCTGTACCAAGAAAGCATGAAGTAGCATCCCATGGTCAATAATGCTCTCAGCTCTGTGAAAGCCAGTTCCCACTTAAACAGGCAGTGTGGTTCCCACGCTCCAGAAAGAGCCAAAAATCGTTTCATGAAGCATCATGCAGCACAACTCCGAGAGCCCTGCCAGTGGCGTCATTACCATACAGGACAGGCTGATGCCTATTCCCTCTCCCCCAAAACTATCATTGTTTCCAAACGCTGTCAGTACATTTCTATTTGGTTGTACAGTCATGAAAAATCATGTCAATTCTCCTGCTTCACTAGATGTACCAAACCCAGCTTGCTACAGCATGTGGCCTTTGGTCAAACTCAGATGCATTCATAATTAATGCACAATGCTTTAAATGGATACTTTTTAAAGGAATCCACTTTCCATACCTGACCATACAGCCTTATCTTATATGGTGTGGCTACTTAGCTTGGACTCACCTTAAGCAGGAATGGAGAAAAAGACTTCCCAATTTAAAGAAAAAGAAGATACGTTTTCAAACCACATGAAAGATGCCCTGGAAAATGACTTTACAGTTTTCAATTACAGGACTCTAATATCGCTGCTTATTAGCTGAATATAACCTGGTGATGACACTTCAGAACATTACTCACTGTTAATTGCCAGATAGTTGTTTCTGCCAGGTAGTGCAGCTCAGCCCCCATCACCATCCGGAGGGGGGCAGGCAGGGGGTCCATGACCCCCAAGCCTCTCCATCCATCCATCGGTTTTTGACCACAGCCTAACAGAAGGAGTCGATGCTTATTCCTTGAAGGATCGCACTACATGGCGATATGTAAACTTCGAATGCTCACAGATCTAACGATAAGCACTGAGGTTGTTTACAAACAGCGCGCTGCACTTCAGAAATGAAGCCCTTACCTTCTACAATTAGTATTTAATGACTTACTGCTAAATGCTGCTGGATCCCAAAGGGCTGCAATCCCCCAGCACAGAGAAACCGCTTTCTCCACCACGGCTCGGGAAAAGCGGGATGAAGCCCTCCTGCCCACTAAGCCTCCATGGCCACGCCAAATTACTGAATGTAATTCTTCATATCCCATCGCTTGGTTCAATCAATGTTTTGCTGGCTGCCCCAACCTCCATGGGAGCGTTTCCAGGCCAGTTCATCCCTGCGTTGTGATTTCTGGAAGGAGGTGCCATTGCATTTGGGATGTAAATGGCTGTTTCTCTCCTTGGGACTGCAGGATTCAGGCTTGCTCTGTGTCTAATGGAGGAGAGGCCATAAATGCCCTCGTCAGGCTGGGATTAATTTTAATTACACGAAGGCCTCTGATGCTGAACATCAGCTTCTGGAGAGCTGTTTTCATATCTTATTTGTCACGTAGGATCAAAACCTCACAGTATTTGTACAGCTGTTCCTATTGCTCACGTACCTGTGCTGGTTCAGCTCCCACCAACTATAATTACAGGTCCAATTCTCCTGATTTTGGGGAAGAGAGGGCAGTATTACAGTGGTTAATACTACTTATTGATTATTTTCATGGCTTTTCACCTGAACTAGATGTCTTCATTCTAGACGTCTTCATTCTAGGCCACAGCCCTGCTATGTGCTGTTGTATAAACACAAAGAAAACAAGGTTCTATCCAAAAGCGTTGGTATTTTACAAATTCCCTGTTTGTCTCTTTTCTCCCTCCTGTCTCCTTTCTCCTACACTGTTAACTAGATCCTAGAAAAAGCAGGTCTGAATCATATTAGGCTTTCCATTAAAAAAAAAAAATCATATCACCTCACACCATGCAAGAAGATGCTCTAGAAGCACAATCCCGGTGCTCATGAGACACTGAAGAGAACCAAAGAGCACTGTCTGCATCCCTAGATGTCACGAGCGTTCAGGCCTGAGGTCTGGCCCATCTCATCCTCTTCCCCATGTTCTATTAACGATGCCTTTGTCACTATAGATTAAATAGTGACAGATCAGCTCTCATAAAAGCTTCTTGTTCTGTTCCCTTCGCCCCTTCCCATCTCTCACCAGTAGTACATTAGCCAGTTGCAAATGCTGGCTTGTGTTTGCTGGGCAGCAGAGCCGGGGCCCAGAGGATGCTGTCTGGAGATGGGGGAGGATCATGCCTGAGGAGCACAAAAGCCCCCGAGCCCAGGAAAACACGTGGCGTTTGGCAGCTGAGTGCTCTTCGTTAGCTGCTTTTCAAGGGCTGGCTTGTATGAAATATTAATTGTGATTCTGCGAGTTCCCAAATGCCCTTTCAATCACAAATCAAGCTGAAGAAATAAGATCTGTTGCAGAATGATGCAGCAAAGCTGTCACTCAACAACAAAGGGAGCAAAGGTCTTATTCTGTCCCGTGCGTGGCTGTGTTGCCTTTGAACAGCCCCATTTTGCTGGGCTGCAGAGAGACAAACCCATCTTTTGCACCAATTTGGTCAGCGAGTGTTTGCGGCAGGGACCACGCTCTTTCAGCACAGGACACGCTTGGGTCTGTGCAACACTGAGGGTGTGAACATCTCTCTAATTTGAGCGGCTGACAGCATTACATGCACCGATTCCTGCTGTTGGCAGGAAAATCCCAATTACACCCATGAGGGGAAGAACATCCCCACCGAGAGGGAAAGGTGATGGGGTGGGTGCTCCTGTGCTGGCCGTGGGAGAGGGGGAAGGAGTCACCTGCACTCTCTCCTCCATCGGAACACGCTGGAGCTCAGCAGTCACAATTAGCACTAGACGGGGTTTTTTAATGGGCTAACTACCTGTCACACGTGCTGGACCTGACTTTCAGGTACCCTAATCACAGAGATGAAAGGATTTTTTTTGTGTCCATCTGTGTCTGAGGGAGTTTTGCATCCATTAGCAATTATGATAATGGATCTATTTCCAGAGAATTAATTGCTCCTTTGCCCAAGTCCTAGACAAGTTTGCTGTAAAAATTAATTACTTGGCATATACAATATGCTTAACAGTCAAGTAATAAGCTAGTTTTCTGAGAATTCATGGAGGGTCCCCGGTCTCCCAACTTCTCAGAGGAGTTTCTGAATATACGGTGAAAAGTCAGTTGTCTTTTCTGCAGTTCTTTTCCCATGGTATTTGACAGCCCCAAAACTCCTGACCTGTCACTTGACAGCTCAGGACCCAGCAAGCAGCCCAGGAAAGCACAGGGGTATTAAAATAAACCACATCTGCAAAATAACCCTCCCAAACAAGCATTTCCCTCCTCCTGATGCTTTTCCGATGCGCAGCATGCATTATGTCTGAAAATGGAGGCGGATAATGCCAACAAGCAGTAGAGAATCAGAATGGACAAGACACACTGCTCTCCCCTTCTCATTTCAAATCTTCATCCCAGGGAGGGCTTCAACCATTACACTGGTGGGACGTACCAACAAGGAAGAGAGAGAGAGAGACAGCTTTATTGTCAGAAGACCAGCCAAAATTGAAAACCTTCAGCTTTTGGTCCCTTTCTAGTCCGGGGAATTGATGTTGCACCTCCCCATGTCCCAGGGGAGTTCCCCGTCCATTGCAGAGGTGGCTGGTCCAAGACGACGGACATGGATATCTCTGTGCTTTGTTGTCTAAGGTCACTCAACTTCCCATCACTGTCTCTTCTGCGGGAATCTCTGCTTTCTGCCTAGCTATCTGTTTCTGCAAAACCTGGGGAAAGCCAATATTTTGCAGCCTCTGCTCTTTTCTCCAATTTTCTTGGAGCTGACCAAAGAGTTCAACAGAGAAAGACAGCAGGATTGCAACAAGAATTTTTTTTTTCCTTAGGAAAGCAGACTGAAAATTTGCATAGAGTGTTTGCAAGCAACCTAATTACCTCTCCTGAACAAGCTACCACCCATCAGGTAGCCCACGGTAATTGATGCCATGTGCTCCTCTTGCCTGCCCCAAAAGCAGAGTGAAACAGTTTTACTTACATTAGCACAAAGACATTGTTTTTGACCAGAATCTTGTTCCTTTCACCAAGTGCCCACAGTAACCAAAGCTAAGTGCTTTCTGTGCATGCATGAACACAAGACAGTTAATCTCCTTAGGTTCGTAAAATGATCAGCCCCACACTTCAAAAGAACAGAGATGGTTGGTCATTTTTTCTCGAGGTTTATTGCAGCTATTTGCAGTTCCCATTTTTTTCAGTAGCGTAAATATTGGGGTTTTTTATAGCTCATGAACATATGCAGTACTTTGCACAAAAAGCATACACACAGATGCAAAGGGATGGTACTTAAGTAACAGAGATGACCCAATATGTAGATGTGAATGAAAGGAGAACAGCTTGCAGGGATGCTGGGTGCTAAAGCAGGAGAGCATGGTTAGCAAGGACAGAGGTCTCCTGGGGCAACTGGCCCCAGCAGACCTTCTTGCAGGCAGTTTCAGGCTTTGGATGTTTTGTTCCTATTCATTTAATGGGAATTGAGCATCCACATGCCAGCATCTGAAATCTCAGCCTAGTTACTACACCAATACAGAGTCTGATTCCAAAAGTCCTGCCCAAAGTATGGAAATTCCTCCAGCTCAGGAGGAAGTCTACGCTCTGTTAAAATGGGGATCAACAGGAACAGCATTAAGCTAACGTTGAGCATGTTTGGGGGGAAAAAAACCAAACCAAACCAGAAAAACAGCACCCTCTTGATACTAGAGACTACAGTTTCAACATAAAACTCCTTTTTTCTCATGTGTTTCATGACTGCTTTGCTTGATACAGGTGTTTTTAGCAATAAGACCATCCTCAACGAATCAGCAACCAATCTAAATGTTAATATAACTTCTCTTTAGGAAATTAATTTGTTTTAAAAGTACAGAATGGTCCTGGCTCAGTTATTTTCTTAACCTTCTCTGTGCCCTTGAGCATACACAGTTCGCACAAGGAAACAGCATTTTTAATTTCTCGTGGACATATGTTATACAACCTCGCAGAAGAATGCTGGAAATGATCATCTATGAAGAGCATGGGGCTTCCATCTGGCACCGTTTTGATTCGAGACTGACAAAAATATCTAGCAGAACCTCATAGAAAATGCTGAGATCGCTAATGGCCCAAATGGTATCTTCTAGGGAGGAAGGGGGAAAGAAAGGGAGTAAAGATAATAAAAATCAAGCCATCTGCAAAGAGACATTTCAAGTAGAAAAAGGGAGATTTGTGGCATTTTTCTGTGGTGCTGTAAATGTACTGATTTCTGCTGCAGGGAGACACACAAAGCTTTCCTCCAAGTTTTATTCATGGGAGGTAGGGAAATCACAACTGCCAAAGGAAGACAAGTCAGGATTAAGAGCAAGAAATATGTTGTTTTGGTCCCAGAAAATTCAGTAACAAAGAACCCTGTCAAAAACCTTCGGTTCTGCTTGTGCTAAACACAAACTGAAATTTGCATCCATTTGATACCAAACTATAAACAGTGTCAGTTTACTGGAGAATTAAAAAAATTAAAAAAAGTTGTCAGGGAAAGAGATATAAAACGGGAAATTGCCACATGGTCCTGGTACCCAGAGATAACTGTTTGAACTAGATCCTGAGCCTGGAACAGTTGGAAGCAAACAAATACGGACACATACCTTTTAAAGCTCCCAGGTGGAGGTTTCCCACCTCTGTGATTCAAGACAGAGATGGGATTTTGGAAGAGTTTGCACAGCGCCCTGCCTCTCGCTCCCCTCTGGCCAGCTGCACTTTCATATGCTGGGAAACTGATGTAATGGGCTACATTTCTCACATAACAGAGAAGAAGATTTGGCAAGGAATAACTTCTCGCAGCGAAAGCCAGTGCACAGGTCGCACCATCAAACTTCTGCAGACTTCCAGACATCAGCCAGACCGGCAAGACCTTTTACTGTAACCCAGGATATTTATTTCTGAGGAAACTCTCAGATTTATTTCATAGTGGGGCTTTAAAAGGAAAAATTATCCTCTTTCCTGGGATTCCCGAAAGCCTGTTATGGCTTATTACATCCCTTCTGCATCTGACTGGAGTGATGAGAGGGTTTCGTATCATTTAAAGGGGTTTTATTAAGTTAAGACTACAGATAGCATTTGGAGATATTGCACAAGTTGTGACTATCAGGGAAATATGAGAGAAGTCTCTCTCTCCAGACAAAAAACATAAGGCAAAGCAAGACCAGAGCATGACCTGGTGACAGCAAGGACCGTGCCTCTGCTCAACGGCTGCTCCACGGGTGGTAAGATTAGGAACGTGCCATCCTTTCATCCCTCCGATACATCTGGCAACCTCCACCATACAGTGCAGGGAAAGAAAGACCTTCACCGTCTCTTGTTCTTTGCTGCTGAAATGCTGTATGGTCCCAGGAACAGGGACCTCTAATTCAGGGGTGGCTGTTGTGGACTATTTGCCCCATCTACTTCTCAAGCAGGAGTCAAATCTGAGCACACCTCCAGTTACCTTGATGCAAGTATCCTCCTCCCCTCCTCTTGCCTCAGTATTTTGTCTGCAGCATCTCTCCTGCTTGTGTCCCAGAGGCATTTGTCCTCTCCCCTCGTTTGCACACCACAGGTGCCTCGTTTCCTACTCAGGGGCTCAGCAGCAGGACACTTCAGTGCCCTCCCACCAGCTGCACTCAAGCTGAAGGTAAGACAGGTGGGCATTAAACCTGGGGAGGTACTGCCCAGGCTCCCTGCCCTGACAGCCCATGCCATCCCATCCCACCCCATCGGCATTAGCTGATCACTGCCAGCCTCCCACAGGGCATCTGGGCTGGAGGGTGCTGAGACACTGGCCAGTGTCTCACCAGAGACAGAGAAGCTGTGGCTGCCCCATCCCTGGAGGTGTTCAAGGCCAGGCTGGACGGGGCTTTGAGCAACATGATCTGGTGGGAGGTGTCCCTGCCCAGGGCAGGGGGGTGGGACTGGATGAGCTTTAAGGTCCCTTCCAACCCAAACCATTCTATGATTCTATGACCGTGCTCACCAGCAGCTGGGCTTTGCCTACAAACCGTCTTCACCCTGCAGGTGTTGGTATCTCTTTGCCCTTCTGCTCTCCAAAATGGACAAGCAATTTTTGGCGACAATCCTAAACAAACCAGCTCCTTTGACCTTCTGTTTCCCTACCAAGGCTGCCCATCATAGCCTAGTCCTCTCCATATCCCCAGACAGACCTGTCTGCACTCTTGACATACACCTATTTCTGTGTTTGGGGAACATGAAACATGCTTTGCAAGCCCAACCCCTGCCAGAGCAAATCCCTTTAGCATCCTTTCCTTCAGCGGTATTTCTAGGAATGGCACAGAAAAGTGTTTAGAGGGCTCTTCGCTGATGCTGTCTCCATCACAAACCCTCCCAGGGCCTTTGGCCACGTCGGTATCTTATCGCAGCTGGGAAGTGGGTCAGTATCTCACCAGTGCAGTGGGTAACACATGGCGAGAGTGTTGAATGGAAAACAACTTTATATCTTCCCCGCCCTGTTCTTAGAGACTTAGCTGCTCTGCCTTGGACAAGATATTTCCCAGCCTGCAGGTTTTGCTGTGGAACATCCAGAGAAATGTAGACCAGCTTTAAACAACATGTTTAAAGGAAATATTCAGCTGTTAAATGCCTCGGCTATCTACCTCTCTGTGGAGAAGGACGCAAGTTTCTGAGTCCAGGCACTTTCCAAAAAAAAATATTAGATTTCTGCCTAGTAGTGTTATCGCTGAGTGCTAAGAAATACTTCTTTGTCTCTACACCATGATAAACTCAATCCAGGGGAAGACTTTCTCTCAAAATAAATGAATCTGACTCTTAGTTTGGCAAACAGACCTTACAGCCAACTAGAAGATCTTGCGTGTAGACATGCCCACGTCACAGAAATATGGGGAAAATGACGTAAATCAGGCATGGCATTTAAGGTGATGGAGCCTCGCTTGCCATAATACTAGAAAAAATCTCTAGCCCAGCAGAACACTGGAGGGGTATTGGTATAATCCACACTCAGGTGGTGGGGAAGGGGAAAGGGAAAAAATGCAAGACCAAAAACATTCTTTGGCACCGGAGCACCCACAGCTTCACCGCCTGTCCCTGCCTCGGGCAGACTGTGCTGCTTTCCTATTGCCGTACAGTCACGGCAATAAAGGCAAGCAATTTTTATTTCAGGGTGTGCAGCTCCTGATTTTATAGAGCTATAGATTAGATTTAGATAGACTACACATTGATAGATCCAATACATCTCCCAATTGCTCTTCAAGGGGAGCAAATGCCTTTGAGACCTCTGAATAAATATGCTTTAGGACCAAAGTTATGAGGCTGCGAAGTGCACAGCCGTCTGCGCATAGCATGTTACCGAGGTAAGATCTTAAAGGAAATAAACTCCTCCAAACTGTGTGAAAACAAACTTCTTAATTGGTGAAAACCGCAGCTGGGAAACGTCCCAGGCAGCTGTTCTTCAGCTGTCTGGAGACCTGCCAAATCTTATATATCAGCCTTGAGCTGAGAACAAGTGTGATAAATTCCCGCCAAGAGGATAATGTTTTTGAGTTATAAGCACCTAAAAATAGTCATATGTAACGAAATTGCCTCCTCAGCCATAACTGGAGTGTGACTGGTATAACGGTATAAGGCACCACGTCTGCCCGAAAGCTGATGGAGCTCTGCACCCCGCCAAGTCAGAGGAAGACTCCTGTTGCTGTCACTGGGCAATGCGGCATCAGTAGTCCAGGGTCTCCTGCAAACCTCCACTCACTGGCTGTCACACAGGCTGAAAATCATCACCAGGAACAGGTCCTCCCACTGTGTGTGCCCCCTCCATCCATGAGTCAGGCAGAATGACCAGCTCCAGCTCCAGCCAGAGCATCAGTGTTTGCAGCATCATTATTCACGTTTCCACTGGGATAATGCAGGATGATCATTTCTAAACATTACCCTTTCAGTGCACACAGAAAGCTCAGTGTTAATCTCATAACATTTGCAAGGAAATCTTTTTAATCAGTAATGAAAGCCAAACATTATCTAGCCTTTATTGAACTGCAATAACGGAACACCACTGCTACATTTCCCCCGTGCCTCTTGCCCAGGTTCATTTGACTCGATCTGTGGTTGGTGTTTATTCTTAGCTCACAAAGCTCAAAGAGTTTATATTATTGATTTGCTGTATTTCAGGTTCAATCCCTTGGTGCCCCTTAACCTGAATGAATTAAGTCAGAAAGAGTTAACACCTTTACTTCCAAGACACAAACATGATGGTAGTTTCTATAATCTGCACATCAATTTTCCCTCAGCCAGTGTTCAGCACATTAACTGGAAAGTGCCAAATGCTGCAGCAGTATTGATATTTGCAACAGCAAAGGTATTCGCAAAAAAGAGCCTGCTCCTGGCAGAGGAAAAAGCAATGTATTCAGGAGAGTGAAGAGGCACAGCAGAACAACCCACACAGCCTGGGAACCGTCCTTCCTGCAGCACCGTGCTGAGGTCATGGTTCCCAAATCCTTTTTCCCACTACTTGTTTCATGTACTTCTTACAGTTGGTCAACAAGTTAGATGGTAAGCAGATGGGGGCAGGGGCATCACTCTACCTGGTGGTTATATGACGCTTACTCACTGCCTCTCAGTGCAAGAACCAAGGGGCATCAGCTGAAACTAGTAGATAGAAAGTTCAAAACCAAGCAAAAGAGAGGCCATGGCCAGCAGCAAACATGGACCTGTGGAACGCCTTGCCCTGTGGATTTGTGGATGCTCAAAACTTACAGGGATTTAAGAAGTGGTTGGGCAAGTCCTTGGAGGAAACCTCCATCAAGACCATTAAAAACAAAAGCCTCCTCCTCAGGAAATCCTTGAGTCACAGATAAATGGAAACTGGGAAAGGAGCTAGGTACGTACCATTACACCTCTGTCTTAGACTCTTCCCCAGAATAGCTTTTGGTCACTGTTGGAGACAGGACATAGAGCTGATGGCTCTCTGGTCTGATATAGAACAACTATTCCTCAGTCACATCAAAAACCTCAAAGTTTTGTACCTTGCAGAAGCTGGGCATTTATTCCTTCCCTCATTTATACTGACAGCTACTACAACAGCTCATGTACCATTAATCTGTTAGCCATTAACCCTTTTTTCCATGCAAAAAAGCTTAAGCAAAGTGCTCCGGCACCATAATCACCATCTCACCCACTGCCTGGTGCCCTGCGGCATTTCACAGGTTCAGCTTAGCCCTTTTCCATTCCTTGCAGAGCAGGTCAAGAGATGGCGTGTGCAAACATGAATAGCTGGGCTCTGCATTAATGCAGTTGCCTAGGTAAGTGTTTTTCAAATAGATTTGTGCTGGGGCTGCCTGCCCAGCCACAGCAAATTTATAGTGACCACAGGGTGACAGAGCACTAAAATATTAAAGTCTTTGTATTGTGATTGTACTTGGGAATTGCTCAGTTGGCTCTGAAAAGTAGCTGCGACTCTATAAATAGTAAGCACTTTATCATTTCTTGCCTGCTTTAAACACACAGCTATATTTCAATCATGATGCAGAGTAAATCAAATTCCATGTGAGGTATGGTAGAAAAGTTGTATGTGCCAGAGGTGCACCCTGAGCTCATATAAATCAGCGCAGCTCCACTGATGCCTCGGGAAAGGATGCCAATTTATGCCAGCTGAAGATCTGCAGGGCAGCATTAGTATCATTCTCTTAAACCTGAGACACAAGTAAGTAAACATTGAACACCAAATTATTCCCTGCGGTCCTCACTGCCCTCCTGAGAGCTACTGAACAAAGGTGCTGTAAAAGTGCTTATCGGCTCCTACGTCATTCATTCTTATCAAAATATTAGAAAGCTGTTAGTTAGAACTAGTTATAATTTGCCATAAATCTTGGTGCTATGTAACAGTACATTTTGTTTAGGAATGTGACCGGGAAATTAGAAACGCAGTGAGCCATTGATTTTTAAACTGCCATAGAGCCAAAATTTCTTCACAACAGGAAGCAAATCAACTCAAAATAGATTAGTGTTTACCAGAGGGGAAAAGGGAACAGGATCTATATACTAGGTAACACTAGAAAACAAAAGATTAATGAAACTCTCACTTGAAAAATCTAACGGCCAAGGAACCAAAAAATGTACCCATAAAAGGTAGTATTAATTGAAGAGCTATGGGGAAATACGCAGCTGTTATAGCACAAATGTATTTTCCTCCTCTCTGCAGCTATACAGCTTGCTGTGCACACCGTGTTCTTCTTCAGAGTTGGGATTATAACTGTCTTTTTAATGCATAGTTGCACAGTGGTCAGAGGGGATCGTTAAATCATCCAGCCTGGCTTTCCACATAACACCGGTCTTTGCGTTTCACCCATTTACCTCTACATTGAACCCAGCGACTTGACGTAGGTGGTATTTTTTTTGGTCTTGGCCTCAGACAAAAGTTCTTGGGCTCAGACAAAGCATTGCTACCTTTTCTCCGAGGATAACTACACTTGGTGTCTCAGAATAAGTGGAAACACTCCTATGTAGCTGCTTTCAAAGGACTTTGCAGAAGCAAAGCCTGATGTTATCCCGTGTTCCTGAGCCTTGGTTTTCAAATACACTCTGCTGGTGGCATCAAAGTCCTCTTCCGATAGTGCAACAGGCACAGCCACCACACAGGATTGCCAGGCAGCACATCGGCACGTCCACAAAAGAGTTAAAGCAGCACCACATAAAAGCAAGCAGCAGGGCTAAAAATAGACAACAGTTCAAGGGGAAAAAAAAAAGAGAAAAGAAAGAAAGAAAAAAGAAAAAAAAAACCTTCAACACATCTTAAATAAATCCATTTATTCCAGGGTTTCATAGAAACCATATAGCTGAAATTGCTACAGGATAATTCCTTATAAGCCTTATAAGAAATGTTGCTGTCCCAGAGCCCCAGTACAAATCCTGGCAAGAATATTGGAGATAACAGATTGGATGCCATGGAAACCGAGACAGACCTAATTTGAGCAGTAACCATTGCTGTTATTTATTTAATTCTGATAAACCATCTAAATGTAGAATGACTAAATGTTCCTCTGCACTAAAAATAGCAGGCTTGTAATATTTTAAATCGCAAATCGCTTGTGTTTAACAATATTTTGGGCATCTGACATTAACGTTTTGCAGGCACTTTTGAAACCTTGAAATTAACCCTGCTGTGGTTTATACCGTAAGGAGAAAAGTGCCTTATTCCTTCCTTCTTATATTAACGTTACATGTCAAGGGTGCCTTCCATCACAGCCTGGGCTTCTCGTGGGAGCTTCGATGTCCCTCTCCTCCTCCCCCAGGCTTAATGCAAAGGTTTGAAAGAAGGTGGAACTGGGACATAGGAACCAAATTCCCCTTCTCCAATTAATACCAAGGCTCCTCTGTGATTGTTTGATCTGAACGTCGCCATAAATAAAACACCTCCTGAGGCACGTCATTTTCAAGCCGGCTGACAGCTCCCATCTGGTTTTGCACCCCTGCCACCTCCCTTTCCTGAGCTGGAGAAGCGAAAACCCATGGGTGTAAATTTGCAATTTCTGGGAGTTTGGGGATTTTGCGGTGCTGCTGACCTGCATGGAAGCAGGGGAGAAGCGAGGTCGCTGTTGGGATGGCAGTACCATCTGAAGGACCAAAGTGAATAACCTCATGTCTCTGCTGTGTTTCCCTCCGTTGTAATCTTCACTGTTTCCACAGCAGGAATAACACCTCCATTTCTCTGCTGTTGTGGATTTTAACCTTAAAGTGTAAATGCAGCTGTATTCCCTGGGAGCTTGTACACACTGCATACAACAAATAAATCCTAGATATGCTTTTTTTCTATGAAATTCTCTCTGCTTCTTGCACTCCTACATCCAAACAGACGAGCAGCAGCCCTGGTCCCTCACAGCAGCATTAGCATTTGCCCCTGGGTGGGGAAGATCCACCAGCCAGAGCACCAGGAGCCCACCGTCCCTCAGCACACAGTCCTTTCTGAAACTTCCCCCTCCTCCTCCACCTGCCTCAGTTCTTCACTCTACCATCTTTTGAGCCAGGAATTCATGGTGCAGATGGCAAGGGTGAAGCAGCTGCCATCCAGAGAAGCCCAAAGCATTGGCTGGGCTAATGAATGAATCATAGAATCATAGAATCATAGAATGGTTAGAGTTGGAAGGGACCTCAGAAGGTCATCCAGTTCCACCTCCCACCAGAACAGGTTGCTCCAAGCCCCATCCAACCTGGCCTTGAACACCTCCAGGGATGGGGCAGCCACAGCTTCTCTGGGCAACCTGGGCCAGGGGCTCACCACCCTCACAGCAAAGAATTTCTTCCTCAGATCTCATCTAAATCTCCCCTCTTTAAAACTGTTCCCCCTCGTCCTATGGCTCCCCTCCCTGATCCAGAGTCCCTCCCCAGCTTTCCTGGAGCCGCTTGAGGGACTTTGAAGGGGCTCTAAGTTCTCCCCAGAGCCTTCTCTTCTCCAGGCTGAACACTCCCCAACTCTCTCAGCCTGTCCTCACAGCAGAGGGGCTCCAGCCCTCCCAGCATCTTCATGGCCTCCTCTGGACCCGCTCCGACAGGCCCATGTCCTTCTTGTGCTGAGGACTCCAGAGCTGGACACAGTACTCCAGGTGGGGTCTCACCAGAGCAGAGTAGAGGGGCAGAATCACCTCCCTCACCCTGCTGGCCACGCTTCTTTTGATGCAGACCAGGATGCGGTTGGCTTTCTGAAGCTACAGGGCTGGATCATCTTGCCAATTAACACCAAATAGCGCTGATGACATCAATATAGCAGCACCAGTCTAAATCAGCTAGGCATCCCGGCTGTGGCACTTAGTGGCAGTCTGGATTTTGTACAGGAAGGAGGGAAATGACCAATATTCTGTTTCACTCTGCAATTAGCTGGGCTCTGTAACATCAGCCAAGCCTTTCTTGTCTGCGGTGCAGGGCTGAAGGGTGAGTTGTCAGGGTTGTTTTCTTCAACGATTCCGTAGTAGGACTGCAAGAAAGATATTCTGTGCAAGAATCAAAGTGAATAAGAATCGCTTTCAGGATCTGTCAGAGAAGAGTCAGCATATATTTAGCTTCCATTGCTCTCGTTTACAAACAGGGAGCAACGCTGGGATATTTATAGCCTTCAAAGACTTTTTTCAATGGATTGCAGCTCCAAGGGTCTGTGCTGGGACGGACGAGCAGTGATACGCTATATTAGTATACCAGGGTACACCATTCAATCTATATATGGCACAGTAAGACAGGAATTATTTTGAATAAGTACAGGTTGCGATTTACAGTTTTTTCCTGTTTCACTAACTGTGTGTTACAGGACTGTTGCCAGATTAAGGCTTTAATGGTTAGTAATTACGTTCAGAAGTGAAGGGTTCATTCATCAGCCAGGGTTTAATCTCAAGCATCATATGACTGCACAGTGAATATTCCACAACACTCTGCTCCTGGTATCTGGGTAAATGAAATCCTGTTGGGCAGGCTCAAGATGAAGAATCGGATACAGCAGTTTCCTCCGAAAACCTGCACAAGACTTCTAACAACCAGGTTTTAGCTGCTACAGAAAGAGAAAGAACTTCTAGTTCAACTTTCCAAAAAGAAAAAGTTGCAGGGGGTAGAGGGCATGTGAGATCTCACATCCTGGTTAGCTCTCTTCTCTCATTAGAGCCTGCAAAGATGTTCGTCTTCTGAAGAGTATCTGACAGCTGCTTTTCATAAAGGAAATCTCTCCTGAGTTATCCGACTAACAGCAAAGAAGTACTTTCTGAAAGGATTTTTGTTCAGACGGTTTCACTGCGTGATAAAACGCTGATTATTCAAATACAATAGGAAGATGTTGAATAATTTCAAACTGAGATTTCACATAATAGATACCCAACTGTCTATATTTAGCCACCCAAATCTATACTTAAACTCCTACGTAAAAATGGCCAAATGGAACTCGGCCATTGGAAGCTGGTTGTTACAGCTTGTATCATTATTGGTATGAGTTTGCTGGTACCATTTCATTTTTCCTTTATCTTTCTAATCCTCCTCCTCTCTGTTACTAAACTTCTTCCACCCTGTGTTCCTCTGCCTTTTAATAAGGACACATGAAAACCCACATTTGGCTTGGAAGGTGCTTGGACACCAGCACCTTTGAAAATTTGGACCAAGACTTTGAACATACTTGAAAACTTCAGTGACCCTAGAGAGATGATGTGGTGCAACCACTGTATGTCCAGTTCCTTCTGCCTTCTTTGGAGACCCCTTCCACCACCCAACCTGAGATACTGATACCCCACCAGAGAAGTGGTGACTCACTGACACCAGACAAGAACATGGGTGGCTTGAATTACGCAGAATATTGTGCCCTAAATTTCAAGAGACAAATCTGTGGCTCTGTAGACTTCAAGGGACTTGTGTCTGTACACACCAGTGTGTGCAAGATGAGAACCTGGCCACCATCTGTATGACAACACACTGCTGTTCAACGCCAAAACCTTTTGCCACCCCTCCACTGCTTCAAAGCTGAAGCAATTTCATTGCAGCGGAGGGCACGGAAAGAAATTCTTAATTCTCTTTAATTCTAGAGCTGCCCTTGACATTCAGCAGAAAGACATGAGTGTACTGAAAGAAGTGTAAATAAGGTTAACACATCAAGAGAATTGCTCCTAAAATGGAAAAATGTAGTCATCTGCTGACAACAATCTATGCTGTCCTTGCGGAGTCATAGCAGGGCCACTGTGACTACAGCTATGGTTGAGTCAGCATTTCCATTATCAACTGTCATTTTCAAGGATTAATATCTTGGCCATTAAAAAAAAAAAAAAAAAAGAATTCTTGGCTGAAATTTCCATACAAGCTCCTTGGGTCTGATCACGCCTCTGCTCTCCACCTGGTACTATCAGCTGTTCCTGCTCAGCACAAGTACGAAACACTCCAGCCCTGAATTACTGGCAACTGAATCACTTCACACAACCAGGACTGACAACTGAAGGGGCAAGTGATCAACAAATCCGTCCCTGCAAAACCGCTGCCTTTGCTGAACACGGACACCAGAAGCCTGCCAGAGATGGAGAGTTATTTTAGTTAGCTTCCAGAAATTAAGTCTGGCAAACGACTCCCCTGCTGTGCCGGGTAGCACCGCCACAGAATCCGGTATGTTATAACCTGAAATCACAACTGTAGGGTTTGCTGTCAAAGTTTTTCCCTTAAAGACAGCTCTTATGGGGTTTACCGTATGTTTGACTTCTGCTTGCAGTAGACAGACAGGCTGACAGCTCCTTTGCGATGTGATATTCACAAAGCTATTATGGGGTTTTAGAAACTGTTTGTAACAAATGATTCAGTTACACAGGATAGGATCTTCTGCAATGAAGAGATTATTCAGTGACTATCAGTTTAGCCATGGGAAGAGGCGCTTTTTCTCAAAAGAGGGAGCAAAAGAGTGGTCGTGGGCACATCAGCTGGCTCACCACCACCCTGCAGAAGCAGAGGGAGGCTTAGCTCAAGATCGATGTTAAGCATCTCCATCTGGCACCAAGTCAGGCCACGGACTCGCTGATCTACATCAGCTGGGTGAATTGTGAGAGCCACCAAACAACACATGGGAAGTTACACCAAGGGTTCACGTTAGTCACGGCCTTGCACTGCCAGCCTGGCTTCTAAAGGCAACTACTAGTCCCAGAGATGCTCATAGAGATGACCCTGACTTAATTTGACAAGTTAATTTTAAACTACTAATTCACAGCCTAAAAGCCGGTTGCGTGTCTTAGCATGTCATAAATACAGCCTACAGTAGCTCAAATGAAACTGTCTTCACCAGGGCCAGTTCACTGGGAATGGGTTATTTTGGTCCTCCTCAATGTTACAAGAGCATTGCATGATCTACACGTGACCAAGTCCTTCACACACATAGAGGCTGGATGGAGACACCGTGTTATAATCCCAGCACTTGGGATGGAGACAGCATTTTTGCATAGCCGTTTCCCCTGTCTCTCCCTGCACACATCATCTAACCTGTGTCCTGGGGCTGCGGGAGCCTTCGCAAGGAGCAATTCCACCTCCACCACCTGCTCTTTTAGGCATCCCCACACTGTAGGACTTTTGAGTCTTCCTACCTACGGGGTCTATTGGCACAGCTGAGGTCTCAGCACGTACTTTAATAAGAAATATTTCATTTGGCGTTGTTTACACAAAGCCTTAATAAGCTTTGTGTTTTCACTCTCTTTTCTCCAGACTATTTTTTCCCAAAGGAGAAGGTTTTATCCTATCGGTTCTCATGCAGCAGTCCTGAGTTACTACATCTTGTTTGCCTCTTTCTTATGTTTTTTCTTGCCTTATGAAGTCTTCAAAGCCACATCCATTCCTCTGTGTCGAGTGTTTCTTTTCCTCCTGCGCTCCATCGCAGCTGTCACTACCCTCTAATGACATTCAAATGGAAATGCCATGCTGTCAGGCTAATCAATGCTAATAATATAATTTAAATGATCGACTAGTCTTCAGAGACTGTGTTTAGTTGCTGTATATCTTTAAGAAATTGAAGAAAAACAAAGCTAAAATCTGTAGACCTCAGAATGCGTTTAGGTAAATTGGGCATATGTGATTTCGACTAGAAAACACCTCACAGCAACTATTTATGTGAATATTGAGTGTGTCTCAATAAGAAGTGTAATTCATCTTTTCTCTGGCTTTTCCTAGCTAGAACTAAATATTGCCATTGGGATATTTTTAAGTTACACGGAAGAAAGAATTTTAGTCTCAATGGGAGGCTTCAACATGGCAAAATACTTAAGCCCTTGTGTAACTTTAAAAGGACACAAATAGTCCCACTGAAGTCAATGGGATTTAATACACAGACTTTAGAGCCAAGTTGAATCATGGCCTGAACAAATGCTGGTTTCATCTTACAGAATTGTGTGACCTGATACCCTACTTCCAGCCACATCCTGGCTCTGCTGACTGCTCTCTATCGCTCACAGACGAAACACCAAACCCAAATCCTGTCTCACTTGCAGCTTAACAGGACTCAATTTTTTAAAAGTCACATTCCCCAGACATCTATATCTTTTTACCTCCTCTATTAGAAGTAACACTAGATATGGCTATTAAAAAATGAGATTCCAGGGAAAACTATTTGCCAGTCCATTTACTTTATGCACTTGTCAATCATTAATGTATCATCACTATCATTATATGGCAGGTCCTACTGTCTGTATCTGATAGTACTCTCCTACAGGTTTCTTCTGTCACCAGCTCATCCCTGCCCAGCAGCAGGACGCACAGCAAAGAATCAGAATACAAACACACCGCTGCAAGGACAAAAAACCCGCAGGAGTTCTCAGGGTAGAATTTACAGCCACAGGGATTTATATCTCCAGGGGTGGACACAGTCCTCATCTAACTGGGAGGGGTGTCACCAGTCATGCCACCATCCTGGATGCTGTTCAGCAGAGGGAGGGTAAGGACAGGGCACCATGCCACCTGTGTGGCAGTCAGGCTCCAGCCACTGCAACTCACAGAATCACAGAATGGCTCGGGTTAGAAGGGACCTTAAAGATCACCCAGTCCCACCCCCTGCCCTGGGCAGGGACACCTCCCACCAGACCAGGTTGCTCCAAGCCCTGTCCAGCCTGGCCTTGAACACCTCCAGGGATGGGGCAGCCACAGCTCCTCTGGGCAACCTGGGCCAGGGGCTCGCCACCCTCACAGCGAAGAATTTCTTCCTCAGATCTCATCTAAATCTCCCCTCTTTCAGTTTAAAATCATTACTCCTCGTCCTGTGGCTCCCCTCCCTGATCCAGAGTCCCTCCCCAGCTTTCCTGGAGCCGCTTGAGGGACTTTGAAGGGGCTCTAAGGTCTCCCCGGAGCCTTCTCTTCTCCAGGCTGAACCCCCCCAACTCTCTCAGCCTGTCCTCACAGCAGAGGGGCTCCAGCCCTCCCAGCATCTTCATGGCCTCCTCTGGACCTGCTCCAACAGGTCCATGTCCTCCTTGTACTGAGGACTCCAGAGCTGGACGCAGTACTCCAGGTGGGGTCTCACCAGCGCGGAGCAGAGCCACTCCTGTGTGGCTCAGTGTCCCTCTCTCTATCTCAGCCCAGGTGGACATCAGGCAGGGCCAGGTGGTGGGGTCAGGAGAGGCTGCAGCACACCCAAGTCCCTCAGGTGGCCCCCTCTGCCTCCAGCATCCTGCCTTCCACCTTGTGGATGTGGAGGAGGACCGTGGGCCAGGGAGCTTGCTCTATACAATCCACACAGGGGGGTCAAGCTGAGACCAAACACTCGGCATCTGAATCACAATTTAGCCTTACATTCTAGCAGATTTGGGTCTGTGGGCTACAAACACCTTGAAAAATGGGGAGGAGGAGATGAACTCTCTCCCAGGCAGAGGAGAAAAGAGGCGATTTAAATATTAAACTCT
Organism: Stercorarius parasiticus; assembly: GCA_013396915.1. NCBI lineage: Eukaryota > Metazoa > Chordata > Aves > Charadriiformes > Stercorariidae > Stercorarius > Stercorarius parasiticus. The sequence continues at coordinate 153,729 of VWZL01001953.1, forward strand.
CTTCGTCTTTGAAAGGGTTAGATGTGCCTACGATAGGATTTTTTCTGTAGGCAAGCTTTCTCTGTACCCTTCAAATCAGCGGCACCGGAGAGAGGTTTAACCATGGATAACAGAATCTCACAGCTGCGTCAGACAAGATGCTTCATCCTTACCCTATATAGAAGGTTTTCCAAGCTCCTGTTACCAAAAATGGAACGGGCAAGCTGAGCAAACCTGTTTGCTTGCCAATTTAAGGATTACAATTCAACTGAATGCTATGGCTCTGTGCACCAAAGCAACTAAAATATTGACAAGGCTACTTCCAGGACTGATGGCGTTCCTAAAAAAGAACCACGGTAAATAGGGCAATTGACTGGAAGCTAAAGTGATGTATCCTTTCTGGGCTAAAAAAATCCTTCAAAGATATTTATTAATTCATTATTCAATGACGACGTGCACAGTGCGGCACGCACTTAAACATGAGGCACCGCTGTAGCTGCTTCTTGAAATTCTGATTTGCTTAAAATATTTAGTCCATTTTCATGCTAATTAAGGAGTAGCCAAGAAGGGAAACCATAGATCTGCGAGAGGGAAAACAGATCTTCTCATTGAAATGAGACTTGCCCCTTTCACCCCTCCCCACAGCCAAAATCTTACATGACCTTATAAATACTCTCATATATATTGGCCATTTGGAGCAATTGCAGGTACAGGACAGATCACAGCTAGCACAGGTCAAGAGGTGAGGTATGTCAGCCGTGGTCAAGAATTAGAGGTAAGACACAAAATGCAACCCAACACCTGTCAAAAGCAAATCAAGCTACTCGGAGCCTGCTGTGTTCCCAAGCCAGGCTCTTTTTGCTACTTCAGTAGCGATAATTGTACATCTGGCAGCAAGGATTTGAGCACAGAAGCAGCTCTCCAGTCATTTCTCAATTGCAATTGTGACTGGAGGATGCCAGAACTGTCTGACCAGCTGGCAAACAGCAGTTTTTGCCAACAGGATCAAAAGACTAATCTTTCTGCACACTGTGATATTATTACTCTTGAGCTCCAGGTTTTAGGGGCTCAGGATTTTCAGCTCTCCATTGTGTTTCTCCATCTGTTTGCCATCCCACCCACTCTCTTCCTCAGGCAACAAAGTCATCCACAAAGAGCCAGTCGGGGGAGAATGAGGGGGTGGCAGCTGCAACCCAAATCCCAAATTTTGTGATTACAATGATTGGTTTTGGACCCAACCCAATAATTAAAGTAGCGTTTGTTTAGACAGTGCACTTCTTAGGGTTTCCAAGGCTGTTCCAGACAAATGTCCCTCCTGGGCCAACAAAAGGAGATTGACCATAACATCACAGCAGATCTGGCTGGAGGTGGAATCTCCACCTGGGAACTGCAATCTAAAGGACCATGGGACAGAGGAGGCAGAGTTCCCATTTCATTTTACCTATCAGAACATTGCCCAGAAAATGTTGCCTAGAGAAACTAGTAAAACGGGTAAAACAAAAGAGAACGATGTCTGGGAAACCTGCTGCTGTGGGAGAGAGAACATTACCCTAAGAAACAACTCTCTCTTTGCAAATACATATCCCAGCATTTCCCAGTTCAAGTGAAAGCGCAAGGAGAAATACCCCAAGAGATTTTGCTGCAGTGAACTAGTACAAAGAGACTCCAGAGAAGAAACAGGCAGTTGCATCTTCCTAGATTACTGGATTCCTAGAGCAATCTGTGAAGAATATGAAATGTATCTGGGTGACTCTTCCCACCTGCACAAGTTTTATGAGAAAGTTCATTACTTCTTCCTGCTTTACTTTTCTGTTTTCATTGAGAAGCACCGGCAACGCTTTGGTGATACCTAGTCCTACACACACACACACAAAAAAAAAAAAAAAGGCAGAAAGGAGTTCTCCTTCTGGAACAAGCCCTGACTCATCCTGGTGAATCAGGCTATCATTCATTTAAGTTTGTCTGAAAACTTTGAAACTCCAACTTTGGATGAGTGCACAGATCTTTCCATTGCCAAATTAACCCTCTACCCATTCATTAAAAACCATTATGACCTCCTAAAACCAGTGTGAACCAGGAATTCCCTCTGCCTTCAGGAGCTAGAACTGATTCCTGTCTTCACTGTGGTCTGTAGCGAAAGTGCGGCTGTTTGCATAGGAATGCAAAAAGTACTTAATATCTACAACTCATCATTTTAGCTCTGATTCTGCTCTCAGAATCTCTAAACAAATATCGTACGATCAACCAAAAAGCTGCCTGACTGCCACCCACCAAAATTGACCCCACTCGGAATCGGAATGATTTCACTTCACTTTCATTTTGCCCGTGCTGTTCTGCCAGCTGAAATTTCTAGCTGCAAATTGCATTTGAGAAGATGTGCAAATATTTTAGGTGCACAATCGATATGCTGTAGATGACAAATTACAAATTAGGAAAGGAATAGCTGGCCGTAAAGTGTGGTTTCAATGCTGAATTAAGAAGTCTAATAAAGTGACAGCTACCATCATGCAACATAGACATCTGATTCACTCTGCCAGCAAGTGCATTATTTCAAAGAAACATTATATGGTATTTATCTTAGCCTATTCATCAGCTCCCATCAAATCAAGAGTGTCCCTATGCTACAGATTCTCTGTCCTTAAAATAAAGCTGAGAAAATTGAAAGGCTAAAGAGATGAAAGCTATGTTATGGGTAATGCAAAAATATATGCTAATTATCTATGTATGGAGAACTTCCACTGCAGTTTTGAAAGCGGCGGACTGCTTTCACACACGGTATGATGCAATAGGCATGTGGGGAAAGCAATTTGCAATGTTTTAATAAATATTTTCCTGTTAAAGTATGATCCTGATTTTTAAAATGATGTGTCTGGTACAATCAATTGGATGCTAGAGGGAACGTCTGTGCTTGTCCTCCTGGTGTTCCCAGGATACCCTGACCCTGCTGTGGGTCAAAGCAGGCATGCTGGTGGTACTTAGTGTGTTGGCAGTGTGTCTACCCCAACTTGCCTTCCCGTGCCCTTGAAGGGAATCATGCTTTGACTTGTTTTCACCAAGAAGGTTGAGCTTTTGCAGAGGATAGAGCAGAGTGCTGCCCTTTTTCTGGAGCAGGCACTTTCTTTGTGCCATAATGAGTCTGTTGAACTGCAAATCCAGCTGACTACCCAGCATGTTAAGGCATTAATGGTACTCTTCTATAAAGCCTCGCCTATGAGTCCAAGTCTAGTCCCGCAGTAAGACGAAGCTTGCACAGACATCCTCATCAGCAGTTATAGCAGGTTCTCCGACTATTTCCACAGCAGCCTTTGGTAGGCAGCCCTGGCTCAGCTTTATACAGAATTACAAATAAGATTTAGTGACTCATCTTTCCCAAGGTATCAAAAATTCACATCCCCAAGTCTTTATCTACAGCCTCAAACCTTTCCTCAACCAGGTGTAAGCTAGTCCATAGCTCCAAGAGTTGATGCTTCCCTTGCTGGGAATAGGGAAATGACGAGGGTGGGGAAAAGCTAAAGGAATCCAGGAAGTACATAGGGACAACTCTGAGCTTGTCAGAAGATCCTAAAAGTGATTTAGGAACCTAACCAGCAGCACTCCCATTTCCCACACACACACCAGTGACAGTGGTAAGGAAATCCTCAGCTTAGGACATCTGAAGAGCTATGGAGGGACCAAAGCCACCCAGCAGAAGGTTACAGCCATTTACACCTCCTGCAATCACAGCCCTTTGGGAAGTCTTCCCCTTTAAGCTGAATATTTTCACCACTCCAGGAAGAAGCGTAAGCAAAATTGGAGATTTTTGCCTAGAGAATTTTTCAGTCTGTCTGTAGTAGCTGACCCCTAAATATATTATCCTTCTCCTCAACCTTGGTTTTGGACAAGGACCAGCCCAACCAAGTCTGCTGTTTTAGGGGACTTCCCATGCATTTTTCTGGTGGAGATTAGATGAGCCTCACATTTCCTTCTCCTACCTGTGGTGGAGGAGAAGGGCTTAGTTTGTAGCCATCACTACATGCTTTTTACATCTAGAAGTACTGAGGTGAGCAACTAGATTCAGAGGTGTTGAAATGAGATGCAGGGAATCATTTACCTTAAGAGTTTGCTGGAGCAAGGCATTATTCCCTTTCAAGAATGAAAAAAGCAGACGGGTTTTGAAGTCGGCACCTCTAATGGAGGAAAAGGTGCTGGAATCTGGCTGTTTTGCATCAGAGAGAATGAAACAGACAGTAAAAATGAGTGCGACTGAATGATTAGCCTGTCTCTCTCTTACATAAAAATACCATTAGCTCATTTCATGTGCCACATGTTATTTACTGACTAGGTCGCTGAGAAGCCTGTGTTCTCCACCCCGAATGCTGCTGCTGAATGCACAAATGCTTTTTTCCAGAGGGCAGATTGAGGCAGGACTGGTTGTCCCCAGCAGTAGCTAACACTGTTACTGGGGCCAAACATCTATTTAATCTGCAGTGGCAGCAGGCAAAGAGTTTATACCAGCACCTGAAACTCTTCCTGAAACAGCCTCAGAACAAAACACAGCAGAGGTGTTAATAGCCAAAACCTTGCCCTGTTCATGTAGGAGTGGCTGTCCCACCAGGCCTAGCAGTTTTTGTCAGTCTAGGTATGAACTTGGGCAAACCTGAAAATCTCAATACTTTGTCCATGACAGACCCCACGTTGCCATCAGGAGTCAAGAAAACAAGGAGCCCAGTAGTCATGCCAGACACACAATAGCTTCTGAAGCTCCAAGAGCAAGACCAAGAGCTGCCATGTTCACCCGAGTCCTTCCCAACAGGTAAGTCATGCTGGGAACAAAACCAGTCCCCTGAGATGATCTGGTTTACCCGATGCACTTACGGGTAGGCTGGGAGGGAGGGACACAGAGGAATCCTGTTCAGGCCCTCTGCCTGAGCCTGCTTGGGGTTTAAAAAGGAGAATATTAAGAATAAAGACATCCAAAAGAAGCCTAGGTAGTAACTGAGCTTTCCCAAGAAACATAAGTGCTCTACAATATGACAAGTATTGCCAAAGACAGAGCAAAAAGATCATGCTGTGAACCTCCCAGCAGACCTGAGTCTCAGCAGAACTGGACATCCATCCAGTAATTTTTCCAATAAATGCCATGTCAACAATCTGTGGGTTTTCCGATCAACCAAAGAGGGACAGGATCATGCCCTTCTCTACCCAAGGGACAGCAGAGACCATCCCTTACCAGGGGTACATATAGCAGTTGCCACTTAGTTAGATGTGACAGTGCTAGAAGCCTTGAGATGCACCCTTCAGAGCTGAAGAGGCTCTCCCATGGTGAGAGGGATGGACATTTTCTATCCCAGGACAAGAGGAGACAACATCTCCTCTTATCGCCTTGTACATGGGGATAAGATTGTGCATAAGACCTCAGCTAGAACGGAGAGGAGCTCAAAGCCCTACTGCATTACAGACAGAAAAAAGGGATCCAGCTGAAAAACATTATTCAGCAAATAAGACAAGCATCTGGGATTCTGTGCAAATTTCAAGACTGACCGAGGGTGGCTGAGAAGTAATGCATTTAATTATTGAGAAACCAAGAAAAGGCTGATCCTGCTGCGGTCCAGCCTGGCTGTCTCCCCCCAGCTCCATCTGGGCTGGAGAGGGAGGAAAGAGCCAGGGCTCAGCGCCGGGTCCCACTGGAGCCCTGCACCCCTGGGCACAGACCCTCTGGATGGAGCTTGCATGTACAAGAGATGCCCAGAAAAGCCAGCGCTCCTGCCATCCACCGTCATGCGTACCATCAGGGAGCTACTGGGGAGATGCATTTTTGCATGATGGTTTGGACATCACCACATCGACATCCTCATTACAGAAACTGCTGCTGGCTCGGTTCGGCTCCTGCCTGCTCGGGCTGGGGCCAGGGCCTCCAGGCAGCGGCTGCGGATGCAAAGAAGCCAGCAACAGTGACCGTCAGCACCATTTCACCAGGAGCCGCACATCCTCCTCCTGGTTGTCATTTCTGATTTTGCAGCCCGCTGGCCCGGATCATTTGCATCCGTTGTCTCTGCAGAGTAAGGACACAGCCAAGCTTTTCGTTACAGGACTTTGCACCCCCGGAAAGCAAGCTTGTTCCGATGTCTTGGTAGCACAGGAGGAAATTAAGCAGACTCTCACCTTGCTGTTCATTACTGAAAGGCGGCGGTGACCCAGGGTCAGAGCTGAGCAGCTAATTTAAGAGCACAGATGATACGATGAGGCTTCACATAAGGGGCAACGGAGGCACTGCCCACTTTGATGGCTAACCTTGCAATTCAAAATCAGAGACACAGAATTATAGAATGGTTTGGGTTGGAAGGGACCTTAAAGATCATGCCGTTGCACCCCCCTGTCCTGGGAAGGGACACCTCCCACCAGACCAGGTTGCTCCAAGCCCCGTCCAGCCTGGCCTTGAACACCTCCAGGGATGGGGCAGCCATAGCTTCTCTGGTCAACCTGGGCCAGGGGCTCACCACCTTCAGAGAGAAAAATTCCTTCCTGAGATCTAATTTAAATCTCCCCTCATCCTATTGCTATATGCCCTAGTAAAAAGTCCCTCTCCAGCTTTCATCTCCCCACAGAAGGTAACCTGTTTCCTCCATAACCACCCAGGAGGTGCGAAGAGATGCAGAAAGTAAAGCAAACCTCACTGTGTACGGGAATTTGCAATGTGAAAACAATTTCAAACCTAACTCCAATATTCACCCATGTTAAGGCAGACTAGAGGTCAATCAGTAATCCAGCTCCAACCAGAGCAAGAACTCCTGAGAACCAGGCTCCTGACTCCAGCAGTACAGACATGTTTATTTACAGAAATAGAAAGTTTTAGGCTTTTCAAAACATTTCTCCGTAAATAGGGCCTAGGGTTCCACTGCATGATAAGGGAACATAAGGAATAAAAATAGGTAGAGAGCCCTCGGGGAAAGAAAGAAAAGTGAACATTAAATCTGTTTGTGGAAATGCTTTTCCTGTAAAATAATCTTTCAAGCACATTGGCAGCAGTGTGTTCAGCAAAAACCAGCAACCTCAGGAATGGACAATTTTTGGAAAGATAATTAAACAAGAGGTCAAAACACATCTGAGGAAGCAGGTATGGCAACTACTTAGCCTCAATGTTTAACAGTAGCTGAGAGACGAATTTATACAGCACCCTTTTGGGCAGTTTAGGCTTCCATTTTCCAATTCCAGTGGCTTAACTGCTTCTGAACTAGCTAATATCTAATCTATAACAAAACAGCCTTTTCTCTTTGTAGCTAGACTAAAAAGACAACCCAAAAAGCTTCCCAAACTGCAGGAAGAGGATACCCCAAAACCTCCCCAGGCCTTTGACCTCCCCCTATTCTGATCCAGGCTCTTTAGGTCACATCATTTAGCCTGAGAAACCAGATGCAGCCACCTTGATGCCCATCAGAGTTTCCATCTGCATTGAGGGAAGCCAGCTGTCTATAGTGTCCTTCATTGACTTTTGCCATGGAAAAGCATGGATTTCTGTGCCTGGGCAGTTTAATGGAGAGGAGACAGACTAGGGTGGAGAAACTTGGAGCCTAACAAATGGAGAGACACCTTGAGAGCACAGGAAAGAGCACCAGTTCTGGCCTGCATCAGCAGACTCTCAGCCACTTCTAGACACCAAACACTTGCAAACTTAATTCTGACCTTGCTTTGAGCCAGCAGTCAGTCTAGATGACTTCCTCAGGTCCCTTTCCACAAGATTTCTCTCCCCTGTGGTTACAAAGAGCCCACATGCCATTGCAAAAATGCCCAAAGAGGAAGAAAACCACCAGTAGGAGGGTGCTCAGCAGCAATTTGCTGTTTGCTAAATGGAAAGCGGGAGATGGCTTAGGACCCCCAGGTCAGGTCATTACTGAATGAACTTGTAGGGAGATGCATCCTCCAGCCCCATGGGAAGGAGCTGCCTGTCTATGGCATAGTGTCGGCACTGGAGAAGGCACGAGGGGAACTCCTGCCCATTCCTCCTGATGCAAGAGATGAAGAATTGAGTTGAAGCGGGCTAAGAAGCAAAGAGCAAAATGGCAGATGGGAAACAGAAACTAGCACAAGGGGATAAATTTGCAGTCACAGTGCCATCACTGCTCATTAATTAGTCCTGTTACCCTGAGCTAGCTAAATCACTGAAATAACAGTTTGTCCATTTGGGACCCTATTTGAAGGCCTCAGGGCTGGTTTTTGTGTCTCTTCATGGAGGTGTAGTAATACAAGACCTTATTATATTGCATAGAGAAGTCTACTTTGAATCACTCCAAGCTATGAAGCCACAGCTGAGCCTTCACCTTTGCCTTATTCCCAAGAAACATTCAGCCTCCCCCCCCGCGCAACAGTTATATACATCATGGCTTTGATCTCAAGGGGAACAAGCACAAGATAGATGCTTCCCCTGATGGTTAATAACAAAGGCTTAGGTGGGAGCACTGGCCATCAGGTAAAGCTAGCTGCTAAATGGGCTGCCTCCTGTAGAGGCAGTAGACCGAAATACTTGACCTCGTCTTCCCCAAGGCACCTGCCATTAGTCCTGGATGCATGGCTTGCTTTGTGTTGCCAGTCAAGAAGATGAACCTGTGAACACCAGCCTCTGCAGAGCAGCAAAGTGAAGTGGTGTTATGCCAAGAAAAGCAGGCAGGATGATTCGGAGTTGCTTTTAAATTACAGGCTTCCTTCAAAGTGGCAGCCATCTGCAGTCACACAAGCTGCAAGACAAGTGCCTAGGGGAGACAACTCAGTTTCTTTACTAAATGAAGTGGAAGAGGCACCTGACTCACTCTCACCCGCTCTAATTGCTACTGTTTCTGTCAATTTTTAGGTCTGAATGTCGAATAAGAAATAGAACTCCTATTTTAAAACCATCCTTGGTTTTTCACTCTGTTGAAAGTCAATGGGGAACAGGAAAAAAAAAAATCTAATCTAAAGCTTTGATCCTGCAGATTTCTGGAGGTGCTTATTGCCTTTCAAAGAGACCCACATGGTGGAATGGGTTTCTTTCTCCGTGATGCTGCTGAAGCCACACAATTTCCCCCAGACTGTTAGATTTCAGACGTTCAGAATGAAGTGGGCCAACCTCTGGGGTTGAATTCAGAGGGCTCTTGGGACTCCTTCCCTGGTACAAGGTGAAAGAATTGCTTTGAAACTCCAGCCTAAACTGCATAGCTGGAGCCACAGGTCTTCCCAATACATCATTTTTAATTCCACATCAACGCTAAATTAATCTAGAACGCTCCAGCAATGGTACTTGACCATGACCTCTGTTATTGTCCCAATGACCATTCAGTCATATTTCTCGTGTGAAGATGCTACTCTGCAACTTACAGGATCTCGTTAGAGCTTTATCCGCTATATTGAAAAGGTTCCCCTCACAACCTTTTGTCCCAGATATAGAAAGTTAAGACTTGCCTTGGTTAACATGAAACAGTTATTCTAATAGCTAAGCAAATTGCTCAGGTTTCTCACAAGAAGGTGTGTTAATCAATCCTTCTATTATTTTGGTAAATCTTCTTAGAGGGGACTCTGATTAACCCCATCCCTATTTGAACTGCTGACCTAGACAGACTCTTCATATAGCAATTATATCAGCACAGAGGCAATGTCCCCTTCCCAGGCTACATGTCCTCAAGAACCACAGTAACGTTTTTGCTATAGGCGAACTCATATTCAGCATATTTTTCCACTGGCCATCCTTTGCCATCTCTCCCCCTGGCACCATCCCAACTTGTGAGCTGGAATCTCATTGCCGGTGCCATTTCCAGTCATCTGGCAAGTATCATGGAAATGGAGAAAAAGACAAACCCCAGAGAGCACCCACAGCACCAGCAGTTGACAGTGATCACTTTGAGATCCATTAGTTAGGCAGTTTTGAATCCCTTTAATACACACAATATTCATTTTTGCACTCTCTAGTTACTTAATATGCAGGGCTCCGTGGTACCAAATTATGTGTTTTGCAGAAGTCCTTGTATATTCTGTTGTATCAACCCAAGTGTTTTCATCAACCAAATTTGTAATCTCACCCCAAAAATACTACATGAAGCTCCTTTGACAAGATTATGTTTTCCTTAACCCACAGTGGTAGGAATGAAAGAAATTTTTCCTTCTATAATTCACTATTCAGTCTAATTCTTTGAGGTTCCTTTCAGACATCATCAACAGTCCATAAAATTTATGATTCTCTGCATATGTTCAAAATCCAACTAGTTTAGTCACTGTTCTATTTGCATTTGCTTGAAGCATAAACACCAAAGACTTAGAAGCAGGTAGAAAAGAAAAAAAGACAGAAAAAGAAAACGACAATAAAAATATAACTCCTCCTCTCTGCATCTAACATGCAAGACAATTATTTTTTATTTCAAAGCACTGGCTGTTTTCTGCTATTAAATGTACCACAGAGGCTACAGGATAGAAGACCACAGAGATCTGCCATAACACCATTCTGTGTAATGTACAAGGAAGAAAAGGCTGAGGCTCCTGCCAGATTATTCCCACATTTAAGCATCTGAGGATGCATCAAATTTGCAGGATGGTAAAAACAACGGAGAGAAATGATGCGTACTTGTGGCTCTGCACAGACTGATTATTCAGAAGGGCCTATTTTAGTTTTAATTTTCCTTTTATTAGAAAGAATTCATCAACAACAGGATATGCTTAACGTTAATCATGTGTGTCAGATTCTGCAGAACATTTACATACCTTCGGGTCTGTGCAAAAATGCTACGGAAAGACCCCCACTGGAATAAGTCTTTGATCAGGCTGTAACGCTGTTTCTACTCCTAAAGGTGGATCAGCAACCAGCTCAGCTCTCTGAGCTTTTATTTCTACAGCTGAGGACCAAAGGCCTCAAAGATATGCAATCAGCTCCACTAAAAGATCAGAAGTAAAGGACTGCGGGGCTCTGGGGCTAGCTGCAAAATCAAAGAGCTATGTTCCCATTTTGCTTCTGTTTCATTTTGCAGATCACCTTCAGGGACTTGGACCACTTCTACAATTGGCAGTGGGTCTTTCCACCCAAGAAACTCTTCCTTTAACGAGCACAGGGCAGAAGCCTAGGTAAACCTTGCACTTTGTGATCATAGCTATAGTCATGTCCCCTCCCACCCCAGTCCCAAATTTCCTACTGTCTCATCCAATTGCTTTTAACAGGTTTTGCTTTTAAGCATTTTTTGACCACTTTTTCCCCACCTGCCCCCCATCCTCACTGCTACTGGACATTTCCTAAAACCTTCCCCTAGTCTGAGGCGAGGAACTTGTCTCTAAATTCTAGCCCAGGTTTATTTATGACTGCTTTATACTTTTCTGTTCTTACATCACCGTTCCTTTCCTCCCCAGGACACAAAATTTAGATTAAAAAAAGCTGAACAACAACAACAAAAATCCAACACGATCTTGTCTCAATCTTGTAGAGTATCTCCAGCCTGCAAGGTATCTGCACATGGGCAAGACATGGATTTTCTCTTTGCTGTAGGTATGCATTTTGTAGTTTTTAAGAGGAAACCAGAGGGAAAAGCTGATATGGACGAGAAAAATAAAGTTCTGCGCCAAGCTCAGCTTGCTTATGGTTCTACAGAGCCTGTGCTGGGAAAAAAGGTGTTACTCAGATTTAACTCTGAATAAATTACCTTCTGGAAGGCTTAAATTCCTTCTCCACCTAAAGAGAAAGCTTCCCACTTCCCCAGGCAGGACCACTGCTCAGTGGTGTTGGTTTTGCAGGAAGCCACCTGCAGAAGGAATCCACGACCAGACCTTTCCATGGCGGAGCACACAGGGGAGGTCTTCTCCGAGGAGACGGGACTGGGACAATGGGAATTGTGTCTCCAGGAGTTCTCACACTGTCTAATTGAGAGCAAGTAGAAATCCCAGTTCTATGTGGGAAATGGATATCTAAATCTCCCAGAGGTGGGATGCGATGCATGAACTTCAGGTCTACAGCAGGTTTCCCTAAAAAGTACTTCTTTCCCAAATTACGTATTTCACTTCTGGTAGGTTTTAGCTTTAGTGGCACACATTACAATTTGTTTGCCTCTGATGAGTTTGTCACTGTTTAAAGCAACAATGAAGACACAAATGGCATTTAGAACTTTCACTAGACAGATTAGATGCATTAATTAAAACTCATTTGATTTCAGGCATGATAATTTGTTTTCCTTCGTTCTGCCATCGACAGTTTTGGTGCCACCTTATCTTTTGCAATGAAGTCTAACTGCAGCAGCCCTTTTAGCTGAGGGCTCAGTTACCAAGAATCTATTGTCTTCTGGCACCAGAGAGAGGGAAGCCGGGCCATTTAGAAGACATTTCAAATTACCTGAGACAAGACAGAGGTGATAACCTTCACAGGCTGAACTAGCAGACCTAAGAGAGTGGGATGAATGTACAATGCGCAAAGCAAGCTAAGTGGCTCAGCTGAAGACAACGTGTATTACCTAGCTTTATATTTGCTTATCTATGAAATTACACACTTGTGAGAAAGTCCTGCCTCATTTAACAGGTAATATTTCCTTTTATGAAGCTTTTTATTGCTCCATCTCCTAGACAATTTTCCTGGTAATACAGGGCAGCTTTAATGTATGACAGGAAAACACCACGCCCTGTACAGACCCTCCAAAAACTCTGGGTTAGCCTGAAAGAAGAGTCAGGGAGCTGGATTAGCTCTCCAGAGCTAATCTGTCCTGGTTCTGGCACTTTTTCATTGCACTGTCTTGGGCAGGCTATTCTTCCCTCAAAGTGTTCAAGGACAGGCTGGACGGGGCTTGGAGCAACCTGGTCTAGTGGGAGGTGTCCCTGCCCAGGGCAGGGGGGTGGAACTAGGTGATCTTCTATGTCCCTTCCAACTCTAACCATTCTATGATTCTACTGCCTCCATCTCCCCTTCCTCTTCTCTGTGGGTTCTTGGTGGAGAGGTTTCCTCTGCCCACAGATTGGTACAGATGACCACTGCGAAGCCCTTATTTCCACTGAATCCTGCGTGCATTGATGGGGTGCGCACACACACACACACAGATTCAGGACTTTCCCATAAGAATAACTTCTTAAACAATCTCTGCTAAGTGATTAAGACAACCTAGCATGGTCCTTCTAGCTATGCTTAACCCAACAACCTTTACAGAAGATAACTTTGCAGAGATTTACAAATGAGACAATTTTCTACCATGAGATAATTTTCTTTGGGAACTCGTATTTTAAATGAAGGTTTTCATCATTCCCCTCTTCCCAGGAAGTACCAGGCACCTCCCCAGGCAAAGCAATGCCAGCTCCATGTGCACTCACGATTCAGGGGGTTCTTTTCCAGCTGGCAACTTGACAGAGATTCAGTTTGAAATCCTATACAATAATCACATCTTTCTTCACCACTGTATACTATTGTGTAGAGAATTATTTTAAAGATTTTAATTTTTTTTTTTTGAAGAAAGAAAAAGTACAGGTAATTCGATCAATGCATGGAGAGATAAAGTTTCCTCATATTTCCCAAACCTCAAGTTATTATCCCCTGAGATTACTGCAGGCTGTTTCCTACGCAGCTAAAGCAAGGGAAAAACAGAACTTAAAATAGACCAATGAGCACCCAAGGGCCCCACGTCTACAGATGAAGAACATGAAACACATGAAGAACTCAATTTAGGGAGCAACTCGGGGGATCTACCCAGAGAAATACCACCATCGCTCCTACGAGGTCAAGCCATGAGAAAGAACCACAAAATTTGTAGGGCAAAGGAGGTTTAAGGGAGGAAACAAAACCAACTCCATTTCTAGCTGTACTACATAGAAGACCAAAGTGCCGATCATTTTTCCAAACACTGTAATCTGACTTGAAGGCCTTCTTTAGAAATGGCATTTGCACTTCATTTTTAATCAAATGGATTGTTTTCCTCCTTAGAATAGGGCTGAGCCTTTTAGCATTGCTGCAGAGCAGAGACACTGCTAATAAATATTTAAAGGCTCAAAGCTTTAAGTGAAAAGAAGGATTTGTTGGATAATATTTCACTTTCCTTAAACTGTTTGTTCACCATTGAAATTGAAAATTTTAATTTTATGGTGATTGCTCAGAGAGCTGATGTTCAGACACTTCCCCAAGAAAACTGAGAGCCAGGAAGGCAGTCTATAAATAACTGCCTTGGAAATAAACTTCTGTGAATTGGACATAACCCAGATCAGATTTTCAAGCGTGTTGTAAATTACCCACAGCCAGAGCATAGGTCAAAAATATTTACTAGCATTGAGCTTCAGTCCTCAGATTCACCTCCCAGGAGTATTTTAAACCTGGAGCAGACAATAGGGAGGTCTGAGGTTCGGCTCTGCTAGCCCTTAGCCCCAGGTGGTTATTTCTTCCTGTGCTGACACGGCAGTATTGTCTCCTGGCCTTGCACTAGTGCAAATGTCCGTAACAACCAGAAGCATCATCTGAATCTTCTATTATATTAATACCGAAAGGATTGCTTGTGATTAAGGACTGCTTACGACTAAGCCGACTTGAAAAGTACTACAAAAGCCTTAGAGAAATGCAGGAGAGCAGAATTATATGGGAGGAGAGATGGGAGAAAGGGAAAGGAAGGGAGGGGTTGCACCATCCCTCTCCCAAAGAGGAGACAGAGGGAGCTGACAGAGCTCCTCCTTAGAAGGAGCAGGGTAGTGGCTATGTGGGATAACACATGCTATTTTAGGTGCCATTTTGTACCACATTAATTTAGCTCCAACACAGGCTGTCCCCATTGATGGAGGGTGACCCAGCAGCACTGCCAGGGTTTACTGGGGAGGTTGAATCCAGTCACTTGTGCAAGGCACAGACAGACTTGTTGGCTTTTATGGATTAGTGCCTGAACCCCCACTGAAATCTCTACTTTGTGAGTACATCTCTCCTTTCATTTTTTCCAGGCTGCAAGTAATTAAGCCCACCTCTCTGACCCCTATCTGCTGTAGCCATTGTGAAGCTCTCCTTGGGCACACACAGTCCCTGCTGTTATGCCTGGGAAGTTCTCCTTATGCTTCAGACACCGCAGCAAACCAACCAGAGAAAATATTAGAAGAAAAAAGAAGTGGAGACCATTCAGAGGTGGTGACCTGGCTAAAATGCTGATGTAGGTCCTCACAGGTTGGCCACACAAACTACTCCCCTATTTGGCGTGATGACTGTGAAGTCCTGCCAGCTGGTTTGCTTACTAGCCTGGTTTTATCCAAGGACTGAGACAGCCAGAGCTATCATGCCACCAGACTCCCAGTCCCAGAGTGTGGCAGCAAGGTGGCCCATTAAGAGAGGGCCAAACCTGCAGCCCCATTCCAGTCAATCAAACTCTGCTGGCACAAAGGGGTGGCAGAATTTAGCCCTAAATCTACAAGAAGATCCAGATGAGGTCAGTACTTGGACAAGAGCAACATGAATTGTGTTCCCATCCTGCATCCCTTGTATGGTGCAACCTTAGCTGGGAACCTCAAAGCCTTGAAGAGAAGAAACATTCAGTCCCAGATTCATTTCTAGGAAGAGCATTTACCTGTCGAATCAGGATTCATAGCTGGGAGCTGTGATGCTTTTTAGGAGGACGGCACATCACAAACCCTCCATGTTTCCATGAGTTTGACGCAAGATAAAAAGCTGATGTGAAGAAGCACCCATCAAAAACCCTTGGGAGATACTTTTTGTGATTTCTAAGATAATCCTCTGCAGTTTCAAATTCTGATCCAAGCCTGAGCTGTGTAACTCATGCATTTTTTCAAAGGGACGAGCCTAATTTAGAAAGAGTGTGTCATATATTAGACATCACATCTTTTAACCGCTTGTATTTCCATGCATGTGAAATATTTCACTTGATTTAAGAAGTTTACAATACACTTCTACTCAAATAGTATATTCATAATTAGTCATACAATCTTAATTGCAAAGAGGGCTAGCCAGAAACAGACAGAGAGTTTTCCTAAGGTAGGATAGGCATGCTGCTTTTTAAGATTACTTTGTATTAGTTTAAATGAAAAACTCTCAGGACATCTGCAGTAAAGTTTAAATTAGCAACTTCAACTAAAAGTTCAGCCAGTGCAAATCTGACGAAGCACCATCGCATTCTGTACAGCCACCTCGGGTTCCAGCCCTCAGCTGCCCCTTTGCATCCTACTGTCCATCCATCCTCTTACTACCAAGGCTCCCAACATCTTCTGAACAAAGCATAGGCACAATACAGCATCTTTACAGGCACCAAACACGTATAGACGCTGAGCTGTCATTTCCCCATTGCACTTGGAGCACAGGGGCGTACATTCCCTGTGGAGTCAACGCAGGGAGGAAGGCACTTCAAAGCACAGCCATATCCCCTGCGCCTCACCTTTTGGGTCTCTGAGCCTCTAGAAGTACCTCTTTCCTGCAACTATAGAGTCTGTGGTGCCAGACTTGGCAATTCAAGTTAGGAGATTAAATTCAGAAAGATGAACCCAAGCTTCTGTGCCTTCTTAACACCAGAGACTGGAAAGCCCACCTGCAAACAGCCATGGCTGATCTTTATGTCAGCAGGTCATCCTATCAGGGAGGTGACTCCACTGTACGCTAGTAAAAATCACCCTTCTGAAGCAAGCACTGGACACACAACCACCATCCTTCTTGAATTTTCACAATAGAGCCCAAGTAGTGCAGAGGGGTTTGGCTAGTTCTATTGGTGAATTTGGCTGCAAATTAACCTTCACAGCAGAGCGCTGTTGGCTTTGTTATAGAGCTGGCAAGTCAGAGCATCCAACCATCCATTAGCGAGCACGATTACCAAGAAAAGTATGCCAGGGCACTAGGTCAGGGGAACAGAAGAGAAAACCCAAGTAGGTCAGACCCACTAGAAAGGCCAATTCAGTCTTAACTATTCATCACATCATATACCTCTGACGGTCCTGGGATTTCAAGAGAAAAATTGCAGTGTCTCCCTCTGGAAGCAGAGTGGTGCTTTCATCCATCATACGTGTTGATGTGAGCAGATAGTGGAGACCATGAGGTCCCTCTCTCTGAATATATGTCAAGTATTGGCTATCTTGTGCAGTAGGTCAAAGATTTACAGGGAGAGCTCTCAGCTTTTCCTGTTCCCTCCTAAGTCAATCAGCTGGAAGGGGTGTTCCAAGACCACACTTATTAAGCAGGGGATGAGCTTTGAGTCCCGCTGATTCAAGCACCTATGTCTCAGTGAGCAGGCTGGTGGTATCAATTAGGGATACACAGATTAGAAATATCCTTGTCTCTTGTCTACATATCCTCCCCTTAGATTTTAATGTTAATATGACAGACAATTTGGTCCCAAAGGCCAAGGCGGCAAATTATAAAGACAGTAGAAAGAAAGGGAGATAGGAAAAGTGAATAGGGCACAAGGATGCCCTGGTACAAGCATAGTCACAAATGCTAACATAGAAAATGGGCAAAGACAGAACACTGACTGTTATTACTTTATGCTCAGCATGGAGATAAGTGCAAGGTGGGTTTGAATGTGCTGGTTGAGACTCCTTTCACCCTAATTTTAACTTTCCAAAAATAAAGTTTGACATAGAGCATAAGCTGTTATTCAAAGCTCCTTTTCTTATCAACAGAAAGGGAGAGCAAGAGACAGAGACACCTCCCTTCTCTGACAACAGGCGTCAGAGAAAGGTGGGATGAATCTCCTCCCATGAGTGAAGAAGGGAACAACCTCCCTCTGCTCAGCTGGATGCCGCTTGCCAGAGTTAACCTGTCTCTATTAACTGTCCTGGCCCAGGAGTATTTCTCTAGGACACTGCTCTACTAATACCACCAGCAGATGGGAGCAATGGGCTTGCTGGAAGAGCGAGAAAGATCTTTGAGAGATCTGTTCCAAAGCAACCTCCAGAACTCAAGCTCACACCAGCAAGCCTGGCGAAGGACGAGCATCCATCCCACGCACAGTGGCGAGCCAGCTTTTGAGCTTATATTTAACTTAGTTCTTGTTCTGTACGATGATGTTTGAGCTTGGTGATCTACCTGACCCATCAAAACCTGCAAGAGCTGCTGCCTTCTCTGAGCTTTGTTTCATTGCTTTATTCAGAGCTTGAAGTGGAGACGGCAAAGTCTAAATTTAGAATAACTTCAGCAACATGGTGTGTCTGGCCGTGCTTGCGCTCCGCTTTCTGAAAAGAAGATGACCAAACCAAATCCAGGTTTCCTTTTAATCTGGCCTATTTTAAGTCAAGCTGAAAAGAAAGATACTAAAGCTGCTACTGTGAAACGTGCTGCTCCATGAATTAGTAATTGTGTTTACCTTCTACATTGGGAATTTTTTGCCTGTGTTGCTGTTTCTTACTGCCACTCGACATGAAAAGCTTTTATTCGAATGAGACTATTTCAAAGCACTTTTACACTCATGTAGAGTCAGGGACTTATTTACTTTCTGACAGTTATTTACTTCCCGTAAATATTTCACAGCCACAGGGTCTCCCAGATGAAAGTGGAGTTTGCTCTGTGCTCCTGTTCAGGAGTCTAATTAAAAACGGAATAAAATGGGAGGGACAGAGCTTAAGTGCTAACCACGATGGATGTGTCTGGAGGGAATTCAGCAAGGGGAGCCTCTTTCTTGGCACAAGTATTCAAGCCTCTGCATAAAAGCAGAAGAAAAATGCCCAACACAGGAACTGAAAGCCCGGAGATGGATCGGGGGAGCAGGGGAGAGGTTTTCAGAGATGTGAGAGCTATAAACCAGCACTGCTCCTGCACAAGCTGTATACTGCTGTCACTGAAGGGATGGTCCTGGTTGCCATTTCACATTGCCAAAGCCAGCCACCTCCTTTTTTGCCTGAATACCCCTCCCACAGCCCAGCTTTGAAGTCAGCAGCAGCACCTCCCTGCGCCAGTGATCCCACCAGCCCAGAGCCACAGCCACGGGGACAAGGCTTCTGCATCCCACCTGTGAAAGCTGAGGGCACATCCTCATCTGGGGTAGGTCACCAACACCACTGATGTCCAAATACACCTTAGTATCTTTTTTTTTTTAGAATCACAGAAAGGTTTGGGTTGGAAGGGACATTAAAGCTCACCCAGTCCCACCCCCTTGCCCTGGGCAGGGACACCTCCCACCAGACCAGGTTGCTCCAAGCCCCGTCCAGCCTGGCCTTGAACACCTCCAGGGATGGGGCAGCCACAGCTTCTCTGGGCAACATGTTCCATAGCCATCTTCAGTGGCTATGGGACTTTTAACAGAACTGGTACTCTCTCCAGTATGTTAATGACTATAACAGAACGATAGGCACTGCAAAGGACTCCATGGCTGTGCTGCCTCTATATTTGGATAACTTCCCACAATCATTGCTCCAGAAAAAGCCTGGGACTTCAAAGTAGTCAAATAAAGAAGAAAAAATAATAAAATAAACATCAAGCATTTACTTTCCCTGTTTTTTCAGAAATGGCTTGTTTGCTGCTGGTTAAGGAAGGATTACTTACTATAGCTATCTAGAGGACAAGGGCAAATTGCAATTTGCTTAAGGTTTTGAGCGAGGATCTTTCGCTTAAAAGAGTACATTTGGAGACAAGGGAGATTATGAACAATCATTTAACAAGATCTCCAAGCCATCAGGCTGTTTAACATTATTGATCAGTGCAGCCAGAGCATATTTTAAAAAAAAAAAATAAATCTATCAGATTAAAATGGAAATAGCTTCCTTGTTCTGACTTCTCATAAACTTCATTTCACTTTGCAGCAGAAAGCTTCCCTGAAAGACGAGCAGTCCCCAAGCCCGAGGTGGTGACCCTGCCGGGAACACGCTGCCCTGCATCCCTGCCGGCCCCTTCTGCCTTTGACACAACCATATGTCCAACAACCACATGTGGGATGTTTCTGTTCCAACAAAAAAAGGGATATTTCCAAAAAACCCACCCCAAACCTAGCAACTCAGACCAGAAGAGGTGTCTCCCAAGAGCTCATTGCTACAGAAAGCCTTTTTAACAGGAAGGAACATGACTTGGTTGGTGGATTTTAAGTAGTCTTCTTTAGAGAACGTAGAACACTAAGTCGAAACAAACCCAGATCCGATATTTAATTGATGTCACCCACCTAAACAGCAAAGCTTTCATCTCCCAAGTGCCCATGCTGGGGATCGCAATTCTAGGGGATTTTGTTTGCAAATATAAATAAAAAGAAACAGTTTGCTTTCAATTTAGTGCCCCAGAAGTTGACAGCAATAGTAGTAAACAATAGAAATTATTTGTATTAATAGCCTTGTTTATTCTAATGATGTTGGCATTTTCTGTGAAGATTAATTAGCAATAATGTTGCAAGTACTATTACAAGTGAAATATGCACCATAAACCAAAAATAATTTGACTGACCTATGTTCTAAAGTAAAATACTTACAGTGATGAGGTTCTAATTATCCTTTGTTATGGCAGGCCATTCTCTACACTCCTCTTTATTGATAGGAGATGTATTGTTTCAGCATTTTAGCTCAATTTGTTTTCTCAAATTTGCATTTTCTTATGCACAGAAAATGAGAGATTATCATTACCTTCTTCACTTTGCATTCAATTTACATCAACAGCACTTTACCTCACCCTAACTCATTTATCTACCACAGAAATTTGATAACAAAAGCTACTGTCAGTGATGAATAAAGATTTCAAATGGAACAAGAAGAAAGAAGATGAATTATAGGTTTCAGGACCTTTTGTTTGCCCAAGAAAGGGAAAATAAAGGATTTTTTCCACCTAGGCAACACAGATCTCACAAGGCTGTAACTCACATTCAGCATCTCATATTTACCTGCAGCTGATCGGTCCTTTCTGCATACAAAAGTAACTCCAAATATCCACGCAATCGTAAACCTGTCTCCCATTTGCTGCATGAAAGAACATTTTTAATTTTTTTGGACTGAGCGCACAGAATTTATGGTTCATAAGCTCGAGCAAACACTTTAACAACTACCCAAGGGCTATTGTAGCCTCGTAGCAACTAACAGCTCTCCAGCCTGCGAGACACAGGCACATCCAACACGGAACGTACTCAGCATCTCACCGGATGGCGTTATCCTGCTGGTCAGCACTCACAGCACTGTGAAATGTGCTGTGGGATTGATTCTCTTGCATTGACAATAGTGGAATATCCATCTTGCTTTGCTGGCAACTAGTAAAACCTGCCAGCTCCTCTCTTCTAGCTCTTCTGCTTTAACAAGCCTCTCTCCGCTCTTCTCTTACAGTATTAGAGCTAATACCAAAAGGCAACAGCACCAACAGTGCACTCAGAAATTGAGTTCTGCCCTAAATTTCCTTTGTCCCAGACCCTCTCGTCTTTGGGCAGAGCACTGCAAGCCCCAGATACGCACGGGAGCAACGATGGATTTCTATTCGGCCCCTGGCATGGAGGGATTACAGAGAGAAGCAGGAACTGGGAAGCAGGTTTTGAGAAACTGGTCACTGGCAGAAAGTCCACAAGCCCTCCCCAGAGTGGGATGAAAGATTTTGGCCTACTTTCCCTACAGCTCCTCAAGGAAGGAGCCAGGGGGGAAGGGGGAGATTTTTGACCTTTCCAAAAGTGAATCCTGCATTTCTTTTTTTACAATATTCGGTATTTTCCCAAAAGTAATTACTCACCTCGAAATAGCTCTTCACATTAAAGGAAAACCAGGAAAAGGGAAGAAATGGGTCTTACAAGTTGTAACCCACCATTAAATATGAATGGTTTCATATGAAAACCCGCTCTTTCTTTTCTGTATGAAAACCTGCTTTTTTTTTTTTTTTCCCCTATTTCCCTCATCTTCCCCCCCTTTCATCCACTCTTTGGCCAGTGTGGATGAGGAGCAGCCTGTGGACCTGCCCTGGACACTCTTCCTGCTCCAAATCCAGCATTTTATCAGCACATCCCTACTCCAGCCCACTGTCCAAGCCACCCAGCAGCAGGTTCCCTCCTGTGGCCTCAAGTACAGGACCTAGGAAACGCCATGGTGTTTCCAGGGTTTGCCCCTGCAGATATGGATGGCGAACCAGTAGTCTCACCTCGCTTCATCCAGGTTTTTAATTAGATAACCTGCGTGAAACCGTGCTGGCTGGCACAGCCCTGCTCCAAGGGTACCTGGTCCCCAAGAGGAAGCATCATCTGTAGGGTGGTCTTCAAGGGGATTGTGCTGCCGCTTTTGGACAAAATGTGGACCACGCTGAAGGCTTTGAAAATGCTACTGTGGACTTTTCTATGACCAACAGCATCACCTGGATAGGAATGGGAAATCCAGTCCTTCAAAGAAGTTCGCTGAAGCTGAGCTAATTTATTGTTGTCTCATGCTCAACCCCCCCCAAAAAATGGCAGTAATATCCTAAAGAGCAGAAGATGAGCCCAAGGACTGGAGTTTCCTATCAGGTTTCTTGTACATGGACATGTCCTGTTGTATAACACCTGTGTTGCCATTGCAAGCGTCGCCAACGGCACATCTGGGGACCTTAAATTAAAGGGTTACCCAGAATAAATAAACAAGCACTTGCACTTTGGAACTATTGACTGAACTCCACGACCCGAACAATTTGTCAGCGAGAGGTTTGGGCAGTGGGAAGAAGATGGCAAATATCCTAGTACTCTCCGTCTGTCTTCTGGGAGTGTGTCTTGCTGCCGAAAGTACAGGTGGGTTCACTTATAACCTAGCAAGTCCTTCACTTTTGGGCGCGGGGGGGTTAGTGGCACAGGTGAAGGGACAGTTTGTCACTTGATGGTGGGACAGCTCGTGCAGTCTCGTAAGAGACGAGACCTCAGCGGGTTGCTGTGTTTTATAGCTCCTCTCTTCAAAGCTCTGGTTCTTTTCTTGGGAATGAAATAATAGTTTCTATGCTGATGTTACACAGAATGTGTCACAGGGATTAATTTTAAGAATGGGATTTTTCATAAATTTTTTGTGGCTTTTAAGCTTTCAGAGCTTGATTCAGCCATTTTAGAATGCACGCACCCACACAGATAAGGGAAAAAAGGGGAGAGTGTTGCTGGTGGAGTAACATCCACACCTCTGCCTGTGCTGCAGCTTTGTCCTAGAGTTCAAACAAGTACTCACAGCCATAAAACAGTCATTGGATTTGCCACTGTGAGAACTGTTTAAAGCCAAACCCAGCGTGAATTTAACTAAGACTGTAAGACGCAGCCAAAACTGTAGACAAGATAGATTGGTTGATGGATATAGGCAATCACACATAGTAATGCAGGCTGTTGCTTGATTTATCTGTAGCAGCAACAGTTCCAGCAAAGGCTGGTTCACATCCAGTGTGAGTACTTGTTTGGTGCAAGGCTGGCCTTTCTTCTGCCATTAAAATATGGCAAGTAACAGGTTAAAAAAAAGGATCTTTTCCCAAAATGTTTGCTTAGCAATGAAAAGTGAGCAGAACCTCCTATTGGTACCACCACCCACCCAGGTGTACCTCCTAGAAAATACGATATTTGGCTGGCAGGACACATCAGCCCCCACATCCCCTTGGCCCAGGGACCCATCTCTTTCTCTCAGATACCGGTTCAGAAGTTGATAAGTCATGTATGAATGTATTCTTGGTGTGAGGATGGTTTCCAGCCAGGGTGAGTACCGCGTCTGTGATCCCACGGGGCCTGCAACCTTCAATTCAAATCAGGTTTACCTTGTAAAGCAGCATGTGGGATCAGTAAGCAACTGAGAAAGCCTAGAGGGATCTGAGGGAGGCAAAGCTGCATTCATTAAAATGAGTTCTCACCATTAAATGGGTTAATTACAGCAGGTCCCTGGCACATCCCACCGGGAAGAGATGACAGAGAGGGTCTAATGCAGGTGCCTCTCTTCACGCAGGGCGATGTGTGGCCATGCTCACATCGAGACCCCAGACACTAAGCACATGGAGATCCCAACAGGGCTACAAAACCAAGGGAGGCTGCTCCACCATTCTTACCTAAGCCTTTTCTGCCCAGCTTGGGGACAAGCTGGAAGCTGCAGCCCATGCCATGGGGAGGTCTCCTCCAGCACAGCTGTGATTCCATGCTCCAGGGAGCCTTGCTTGGGGGTGTACCTTCATGTCCCACATGTAAACCACAACCCTGCAGTTGGGAGGGGACCGGCCACACCCCCGGGGGCTGCAGTGTTTGAAACAGGCCTGGCTTCTTCAGAAGTCAGTGCTTTGCCCATCAATATCTACTGCCAAACAACTAGATTAAGGTCAGGATTTGAATGCATTCCTTTTTGTTTTTAACCAAAACCACACTAGCATGAGGAAGGCAGAGGTGCAAACTTGCTCTACAATGATTAAAAGCATTGCAAAAACAATTAGTTCAGTCTCTTGCAGAGAGATCTTTAGGTCAAGGGGCTAATTACACCATCAGTGGCATGGTGTAAATCAGAGCAACCTGTTTGGGGCTCATGAGAATTCAACAGAACCAATCCTCTGTGGATTCGGAGAGGCTGGGATCTGCTCTGGATGAAGATCAGAAGTTAGCCATGAGAAGGAACCAGGGGCTGGTACTTGCCCCTCACTCTCCTCTCTGCCCTCCTGGCTGAGCTCCTGCTCTCCATAACCCTCAGAGAGGCCTGAACCCCTTCCAGCACAGAGCCCCCAGACAAGGGTCCATGTCCAGGGTGGCCACCAGCAGCTCCAAGAGCTGCTCTACCATGCCATCTGGTGACAAAAGGGACATGGCTGCGAGCACTAAGAAAGGGTGGAGAGAGAGGAGAGGCAAAGCAGGAACAATCCTCTGGGTGAATAATGTCTTTTTTAGAGCGATGGGATGGGAGAAGAGTGCTCAGCAGAGGCAGGGGTCTCCAAGAAGTGGGTGAGGAGCAAACCCTGCCAGCTGGCTGCCATGGGGAGGCTGCTGCTGTTGACCCTGCTGATGGGACACATGGCCCTGTGTAGAATAATTACTAAAAAAGAATACAGAAGTACAGCATTGTTCACACATTAAGGAAAGTCATAAAATCAAGAGGCTTCTGAGGTAGAATACAGCCGCAGCTGGCACACGAAGAAAGCAACATCTGCGATTCCCTGCACAAGGTTGTTTGCGAAACTACACGAGGGATGGAATGGAACGCGATTGTTCCATGGCCTTCCCTTGTGATGAATAGCAGATATGGGAACGAGATGGTACTACGGAACAGATAAACGGCCTACTTGCTTACTACAAAACAGATAAGCGGCCCTACTCGCAACCCAAGCCAACATTTCGTCAAATGTTGATGAAATGCTGTCCTTTGTGCAAACTTTGCTCATTACAATGTACCAAAACACACCTCCATCCCGGAGGCTACCTGCCCCCAAGGTGCGACCACTTCTCCTTGAGTACACCAATCATAATAAAAGTATTTATGACTAAAGTCACTCAAACTCCACTTTGAAGATAAAAAAATAGTATAAAAATAGCCCAAGAGAGGGGGGATATCAGGGAAGACACCATTGCAAACAAGTCGAGGAGAACTCCATCACTGACTCCCAGGACCAGTTGACGGGCTGAGCCTTTCTTCCCCCCCATAGGGACGCCTTTGGGTAAGACTTAGATTATACCGAGTGTTTCCTCGGGGAACTTAGAAATCTCTCTAGAGAACCTCTATCCTACATTTATAGCCAGGCTGTATTGTTTATAACTTTGTCATGAGTTTTGTATACTTAACAATATCTTTATTTGCACGTGCTTTGCAGACAGTGTATTTATCACCTGCAATCCTAAGAATCTATATATCTGTTGTTTAAATAAACTGCACTGTTTAAGTAGCTAGTCATTTCGGTTTCTCACTGAACGCGACCAAAGACTCGAGAGTGGCCATGCTGGTTCATGAGCACGACTAGACTGAAGGTGCAGTCCACTATTAGTGTATCCAAATCGTAATAGTTTAATACATATTAAACGCTATTGGACTGATAGTGCTGAATTGGGCATCACTCAGAATTTAAACCTAGCCGCACCTAGCCTCCCACCTCGGTGAGGAGTGCTAGAATGCAACGGGGTTTATCTTCTGCCAAAATCGCTTTGCCCCTTTTCACGCAACACCCTGCTGGGAGACCATCCATGGTAGCACCATGATGGGACTGCGCATCCTTGTGCCCTTCACCAGGCAGCCACCATGGGAAGGCTGGTGGCCACCACAGACATCCCACCTGGACTGGGGGTCCCTGCAGCACCAGCAGCTCTCTGCTGGTGGTTTCTGCCCTGGAGCTTGGTCAGAAGTTGAAGGTGGATGGACGCACAACACCTTGTTGACGTGACCTGGCCCAGGGGGTGAGGAGGGCTCATGTCACCCCTCCTGTCAGGACGAAATTGTGGTACCCAGACCCATGGGCAAGGGCGAGGAGCAGGGGGAGAAGCAAACGTCTCATGGCTTCCAAGGGCCGCAGCTGCTTGCAGAGACAAATGGATTTTCAGGGCCAAAACAGGCAGACAGTTAAAGCAGGACAATTTCTGTGTCCAAACAAGACTCCACCAAGCAGCAGCATGAAAAGGCCTATTATTTTCGCCTCTCAAATAGCTTATTCCGAGCTATGCCTCTATGATAGGAGAAACTCACACCATCTGCTTTAGGGTATTTTAAGCATCAAACTTCAGCCTGTCACCATCAGTCATTTCTGTCTATTGTCTACTTTCACTCTTGGTTCTCCAAGATTTGATTCTCTGGATTGCACTTTTTAGACACCGAAGAAACCTCAAGTAGATGATAATGCTCCTGAAACATCCCTGGCCACGGGGCAACGGGGCAGGGGGGGTATGAATGCATGAAAAGGGCTTGATTTCTGGGAGAACAGAGCCCTGACAACCCATCCCGGTTGCATCATGCGATGGCACATGCTCCTCTCTAGCCCCTATTTCTTTTCGAATTGCAGTCTTCATCGAGAACAAAGAGGCAAGCTCGGTTCTGCAGCGGCAAAGGCGAGCCAATTCAAACAGACTGGAAGAGGTTATTCCTGGGAACCTCGAGAGAGAATGCATAGAAGAAAAATGCAGCTTTGAAGAAGCCCGAGAGGTGTTTGAAAACACAGAGAAAACGGTGAGTATCGCTGCTGCAAAAAGGCAACATCTTATTCCCCCCCAGCCCATGCCTCTATGAGCCTTTTGGGTGAACAGGGAGGGGAAGACCTGCAGGGGCCAAGTGCAGCATCTTGTTTTATTCTCATTTGTGATCCATCAGTCAGGCTGGGGAACTGCTTTGAAGGTTTGTTGGTCACCACTGGGATTACAGAGGTGGTTGTTTTCCTGCAAGTCTTTTGCTTTATCTTTGGAGTCATCCCTTTACTACTTCAGTCAGGCAGTGCCTAGAAATTAGAAATCAAAGGAAACCTCTTTTTTTTGTTTGTTTTTTTTCCCTTTGCAGATGGAGTTTTGGAAAACATACATTGGTAAGAGCTGCTTTCTTCATGTCCAAATGCATAACAGTCATCTCTCAGTGCAGAAGCAGCAGATGTTTATTGAAACAAATGTATTCCAGCATTCAGAACCCATGTTATGACAGAGCTAGGCAGAGTCACACACCTTAAATCCTGCAGCCACCCAGCCTGGGCCTGCCCCTTTTGTATAAAAATTGCAAGCAAAAAAAAAAAAAAATTATATAATTACTAAACATGTTCCTTGTTCAGGTTTTTTTGAACAAGCTTCAAAAACCGCACTGAACAAAACCAGTTCACACAGACCACTGGATCTGTTGAGCCCAGGTCACACTCTGGGCTTCTAGTTTCAGCCGTGGTTATAGAGTAAAACACGACAGCAATAATTAACACCCCTTCAGCAAAAGGCAAATGCTCTGTTCTCAAGCAGAGATCTCCAGATAAGGCACAGCCTCGTGCAAGCCCAG
Source organism: Stercorarius parasiticus (assembly GCA_013396915.1). NCBI lineage: Eukaryota > Metazoa > Chordata > Aves > Charadriiformes > Stercorariidae > Stercorarius > Stercorarius parasiticus. Next base: position 181,422 of record VWZL01001953.1, read on the forward strand.
CGTGAATCCCTAGAAATGCCATATTAAAGTTGAGCCTCAACATGATCACAGCAAACAGCTGTTTGCAATTCACACCAGTGGTCCCAAACCCTTGCTGCTCCACCAGTTTCTTTCTACCATGTATTTTTCCCCCCGCCTTCAGCCTCCACTCCCCAACAACTCCTCAGTCCCTTACCAAAAAGATTTCAATGCCCACTAAAGCATCTGAAAGTAATTTTAAGGACATTTCAATAAATGAACCCCTTTGTAGATTGGCAAAGCGTGCAGAACATCTCAGTAAAAAGCCTTAAATAATTCAGATTATTCTGTCCAGACTATAAAATAAAGAAGTTACATTTGCATGGTAGGACTGTCCTCTGAAAAAACAACCGCTGAAACTCAACGCTGCATTTGCTTCCCTGCCACCATAATCAATTAGCTCTTCAAAAGTAATGAATGCCATGTATTCCCCTATCATCCGAAGTGCCTGGTTTACCATTCAGTTTACAAGCTGCTGTTCCCAACACGTGCAGCCCACAGGAGCTCACCCTTTGCACAACACCCAAGTGGTACCAAGCCCCAATTGCCCTCACCAGGCAGCAGCAACAGCCGCGATCCACACCTTCCACACAAACCCTGACACCATGCCTTAAACAAGAAAAAAACATTTTGTCCTGTTTGCAATCTACCTTTTGTATTTCAGACCATTCCTGAAACCACCATTAACAGCCACGCTTACTAGTAGGACGCAAATGCATCAAGATATTCCCCTTCCTCCTTGCCTTTGCACGACCATTGCAAAGCACGCTTCCTTGTCATTTAACGTCACGGACTTACTCTTCTAAAGTGTTACATCACCAATTTTGCAATACTGGGTGTTTTTATTAAAGTCTCAGCTTCTCAACTGTAGGCAACTGTGAAAATAAAAGCCCTGACATACAAAGAAAAATATAAATTGGTTAACAGTAGTACAAGACTTAGACCAATGACCGAGGCTCTTAATCCTAACACACAAAGAGGTTTCCAAACCCAAGTGGACAGGCCCAAACCTTCAGAGAACAAAGACACTAGTGTTAAACAAATTCAGATCACAAAATTCTAACCACTCTTGAGGAAGCAAACCTTCTAACCTTGTCTAACTTAGCCAAGACATGAGGTTCTGTTGAGATGGGGCATGAAGGGTACTGAAGAGGAGTTCTGCTGAAAGGAGCAGAATTAACCCACAAGGGATGAGGTACATCATTAGGACCCTGGGTAAAGCCCTGCTGCTGGTGTTACCCAGTGCTGACGTTGTCTGTTGTGCACTCGGTTGCCAGGATCTGACTTATTTTCCACTACAAAGATGGAAGGTGTGCACTCTCTTACTCGTCTTTAACAGGAGGCTTGCACAGAGCAAGGCTCCAGCACTTGGTCGGCACCAGTCGTGGATGGACACTTAGGTTTGTTAATTCTCCTGTCTTCTCTCCAAGATGGAGATCAGTGCGACCCCAATCCGTGCAAAAATGGAGCCATTTGCAAAGACGCAGTAAGTTCCTATGTGTGCTGGTGCCCACCTGGGTACGAAGGCAGAAACTGTGAAATAGGTACGTACTGGGGGCTCATCCTGTGGTTGTTCTGCCCTACTTGAACTCCCATTGGATCAAAGTGGGCGTAAAGCTTCATCCTACTAGAGGGCTGCTTCAGACACTTTTTGCCTTGCTGTAATTTGCATGAATGTGCAAATTCAGCCTAATGGGATTACCGGGGAATGTGCTTGGGGATAGAGGAGTGGATGTCCCTGTCCTCCCCCACCCTTGGTGGAGCCCCAGCTCCACCTCCGCTGGGCACCGAGGTGCCTGCTCTTACGCAGGGTTCAACAGAGACTGAGGATCAAGGTCTTTTGTTCGTGTTGCGGCTGCCAGCGCAAATGTTGACACAGAGACCTTCCTTTATCTCCCCAGCACGAGCCGTTCCGGGGCTGCCCGTCAATCAGGGGCGATGTGCTCACCCACTGAAAGCAAGAGTTTTCCACCGACCCCGATGGGTCCCCCCGCATGCTCTCACTCCTGCTCCCCGCTTCTCACGCCAGGCTGGGCGGCAGGGGCTGAGCAGGGCAGGATTATCGCAACCTCCTCTCGATGGCACTCTGCTAAATTCATAATTATAATTATCACCAGCAACCTTGATTCTGAAGGCAAACGAAAGGCAAATATTTTCCTGATGGGTTGAGGAGCTTGTGAAAACCAAACAGCTGATAATTTAAGCAAGAGGGATATTCAGCTCTTATATTTATAATATAATCAGGGGCTGTGCGACTCGCATAGTGTGCTAGACTCACTGCACTAATAAAAGATTCTCTTTCTAGTTGAGCTTCTGCTCTGGCAAGAGAGGAGTGTACGTTAAAAAGAGCATTTCAAAGCTGCATCAAATTTAAATAGTCTCATTGCAGATTTTTCGTGGAAGTGAGGCAGGAACAAAAATAGAGCTAGAAGTGAGGCGTGAAAAGGAGCTCTGTAAAAATAGTAAATGATGGCATTAAAATGGCTACAGGAAGGGAGGTGTCCTTGAGAAAGTAGGAGTGGAGTCAATCTACTGTGAAGTTATTTGAAAACTCACTGAGAATTAAAAGGGTGTCTGTGGATTAGTGGTTTCCCACCTCCAAGAGATGGTGTTCCCACCACAGAGGAGTGCGAGGTGGGGTGGGAGAAGACACGCACAAGTCATGGGAATTTCCGTGCCTCAGGTTAGGACACGTTTCATCAAACACCCTGCTGAAATGGGTCTTCCACGTCAGGCTGCAATGATCTGTTGGTATGTCAGGAAGAACATATGGCTTTAAATTCGGAGCCCAGCGATGATCCCAGAACAAAGCCCTTCTTGGGTTCAGGGTTTGCTCCACCAGCATCCACACCGGGGCTGGATTGCCCTAAGCACAAAGAGGGGGAAAGCAACACGACGGTGGGGAAATCACATGGCTTGTAACCAAATATTTGCAGGAGTCCTTTACGGTCAGGCTGCCAGATTTCAGACAGCACGCAGCTGTTGAAGGCGGGAGGAGGCTGCACCTCTCATAGGGCCGTTCTTCAACCTGCCTTCTCTAACAGTGTCCGCTGCTCCTTCATTGCGAGCTGGGATGTTATTTGGAAGGAGGACATTCTTCTTGCAAACAAGCACCCATTTTCCATAGTCTGGAACAACCGGAGTGGGTTATAGGCTGAGTCTAAAGGCACAAGTCTCAACACATCTCTAACCAGTTGTATTTCAAAAGGGCTTTCACAGTTTAATTTTAATTTCTTTCAGACTTCACTTGCGCAATCAAAAATGGAGGCTGCAAGCACTTTTGCAGGCATGACCCGCCGCAGAAAGTTGTGTGTTCCTGCGCCTCTGGCTACAGGCTTCATGAAGACGGAAAGTCCTGTGAACCTACAGGTTAGCTTTTAAAGTGTTTTTAAGATTCGGGTGAAAGTTTCCAAGGTCTTGTCCTGGATTTGGGTACACGAGTCTCATAGAAATGCAATATCCTGATAGAGACCAGCCTTGTTTTCCTGCTTAGCAAAAGATCCTGACCCCACATTTTCCCAATGGGATCAGACTTGAAGGACACAATTTAAACATCCTTTTTTTAGCCTAGGCGGGTGGAGAAGGAGGGTAGTTGCCTGGGAATTTTTCACAAGGCAAATGCTCATTTCAGATGGCTGCTTGCACAGGTACCTCTCCCACTTGCAGTCATCTTATCTTTCTAGATTTGGATCAGTAGTTTTCTGGAGGCAGAAATGTGATGTTCAGCTACACCAGCATACACACTAGTGTCCAGCTAGCCAGAGCTCACTCCCATGTTCTTCCAAGAGGAGCTACTATTTAGTTACTGATGCTAAATCGAGGGTGCTCCGGGCTTTTTCAGAACAAAAGACAATCTTTCTTACTGCAAATACTCCTGATGGTCCTTTTCATGGCTGGCCATCACACAGTGTCTTATAATTACCTGAGCTGGGTGGAAACAAGCGAAGCTTTGTGGTGGTGCTGTCCTCCCAGCAGTGTGTACCTGCACACAAAGACCCTCAACAGGAACTAGACTCTGTGGTATTGAGTGGGGTGGAGGGGAAATGCATCGCTTGAGGTTGCAACTTCAAAAAGGGCTAAAGCATAGGTGGTTGTTGTTATATTCCCCAAATTTACCCTGCTCCTAGGCTATTACACTACCTCGAACCACACCGACATGTGCAATCCCAACCCACCGCAACACAGCAAGTTAATTGGGCATGAACATCTCTCTCAGAAGCACATCTGGCAGAGGAAAGAGGAGACTGAGTAGAGAAATATTTTGTCATCTAAGGTCAATTTAACACTTGATGCTGTCGTATTTCTAACACCCAAGAGCACCAGATTTGCACACCCAAGCTAGCGTGCAGGCACCTGCACGGGTGAGTTAGTTTCTGAAGGTCTGATAGCTGCAGCCAGGAACACTTTCAGCTCCTAAAAGCGCTGACTTTCAGCAGTCAGCGTAGGAAGTACCTTAGGCTGGGAGTCCTTCTGTTAATGGAGAACATTAAGAGCTCAGGCCTGTGTTGCCCAACACGCTGTATCACTTTCACCGGACCAGAAAGTTTGACTGTTAGCGATAAGATCATCTTTCAGGTTGGGTAATTGCCCTTCCTGCAAAAGCTTAGCTTTTGTTGGCTCTGAAACCTTCATTTCCTAGCCTAACCTCACAGGTGGCACTTTCCATCACTCAACACTTATTTGAGGCCTATTCCTAAAGCGGACAGATTAAAAAAAAAACCAACGAAGTCTCAGTAGGCCACACTTACATCTGATTTCACACTAATGTTTGTTTGCACAGTGCTGTCGAAACCTTTTCAGATGAAAGACAATGCCTGATGCTGTTTACTATTTTGACTGCCACTATCAGCAGGAATTTGGCACACACTGCGTAGGAGAGAAATGGGAAGAGCTCATCTGAAGCGAGCCTAGAGTTGAGATCTTCATTAACAGAGAAAATCTACAACTCGAGAGTTTATTAATGTTTTCCTCACCTTGGTGCCAAGCAGGATTAGCTGTACGATTGGCAGATACTACCTCCTGCCCTCTCCCAGCTGGACTTTTATTGTACTGGAGTTACTTGCTGTAGGAATGTCAGCCAAGCACCCGGCTGCCTCCCGGGTATGTCCCTCAGCATCCCGCGAAATACAGGCACAGCTGCACCCTCCCGTCAGGAACACGGTCCCTCACAACCCTTCCTCTTTTTCAAAGCTGTTCAGTACTGGGCCTGGTCCTGTTCAATGTATTCATCAATGACCTGGATGAGGGGACAGAGTGCACCCTCAGCACGTTTGCTGGTGACACAAAGCTGGGAGGGGTGGCTGACACACCAGAAGGCTGTGCTACCATACAGAGAGACCTGGACAGGCTGGAGAGCTGGGCGGAGAGAAACTTTATGAAATTCTATAAGGGCAAGTGTAGGGTGCTGCACCTGGGGAGGAATAACCCCCTGCACCAGGACAGGTTGGGGGTGACCTGCTGGAGAGCTGCTCTGTGGAAAGAGACCTGGGAGTCCTGGTGGACAACAGGATGCCCATGGGCCAGCAATGTGCCCTTGTGGCCAAGGAGGCCAATGGCATCCTGGGG
>VWZL01001957.1:0-10396 GCA_013396915.1 Stercorarius parasiticus
GAGGCCGAGGCGGTGCTGAGCGCGGACGTGAGGCTGACCCGGGGCCGCAAGATGAGCAAGAGGTGCCTTCTCCTCCTCCAGGAGAAGCTGGTGATCGCCAAGTTGCTGTAAGACCCTGCCAGCCCAGCTGTCTTTCCTTTCCCCCAGCCCCAGGCCCCGGCACCTTGGGGCTGGATGCCCCAGTGTCCCTCCCGAGGGCAGGTGGGGGACAGGGCTCTGCCCACGGGAAGCCCCAGGCGGCCACCTCCAGCTCCCCTCCTGCCTCTCCTCTCAGCAGACATGGCACCAGCCTGCGCCCACAGCTCCGCCTGGCCCTGGACCANCCAGCTGTGGGTGCTGAGCGGCAGGAAGGAGGTGGTGGGTGAGGAAGGTGAGGAGGAGGAGGAGGAAGGCAGCAGCCATGAGGACAGCACAGCCCTCATCTTTGCCTGGCCCACTGGCTCCTGCATTGCCAGTTTCGGGTGGGTGGTGGTGCCATGCGCCGTGGGCGGGCAGGAGAGGTTCCCCAGCATGCCCACGCCATGCTGGGAATGGCCTCTGCCCTGCTGCTGTGGAATTTGGATAATGAGGTGAAGTCTCTGTGCTCAAAGAGCAATTAAGACTGGCTTTGCTATCTCTTGTGCAGCCCAAGGGAGTGAAGGCTTGTCTGGCTATCACAGGATACATAAATAACGGGGTAGTCTTGGGGAGCCAGGACAGCCCTGCTTTTCGTTAGTAGAGACAGTAAAATCAAGATAACAGAGACTTTGTGTAGCTCTTTGTTTCCTTGAGAGGCTACCATGCCTGGTAATTGACCTTTGCCTCATTACCTGTGAAATGCATATTAAAGTTGACACCCCTGTATATGCTAATGAAGATTTTAGAGATCACGCTAAACATATATGACTATAGCACTCGTCTCTCCACCCAAATCATGCTACACGTCACCTAGGGGAGGGAAACCTTGTAATTTGGGGGATAAAAGGATGGAGAAAATGACTGTTAAATGGGGAGAGAAGAAACCTGATACCTGACGGACCAGTCGACGGGCTGCATTCTCTTCCTCCATGCCAGGCAGGGACAACTTTCTGGGTAAGCGCTGCGCCTTTCATCTGGTGAATATTACCCCGGGTTGTTGTACTATCGTTATTTTTGCTAGCAATATTAACCTTAAGTAATTAGCGCTACTGTAGTTAGTGAATTTATCAACGGCAATCTCGAATCTGTGACTGTCGCTCTCAATAAAATAACTAATTTCAATTACTTGTGAATCTGGTTCAGTGAAAGTCCTTTGGTGGGACTCTGATAGTAAATCAGTGAAAGTCCTGGACTCTGACAGACAAATATCGAAACTATAGTCCTTTAACGCGACACTGGCGCCTTCAGCCTCAAAACCACACTTTCTCACTCACCCCAGGGCCAGCCTCAGAAATTTCCGTATGTCCAGAGATTGCTCCCACACCCAAGGAGCCAGGAGGGAAAACTGTGGCTTGTTCTAAAGCTCTCTGGGAACCGCTTGCATCGCCCCACAGCCCTTGGGGCTGTGGGCTTTCCTGGCACCTTCAGCCTCAAAACCACAGTTTCTCACTTGTCCCAGGACGTGCCTCAAATATTTCCATATATCCAGACACATGTTTCCTGGTTTGCAGTGCAGCTCTTTGGAGAGTGTTAGCACAGAGGTTACTGGGGCAGTGAAAGCTGTTCCTAGAGACAGTGAGAACAAGCCCCACTTTTCCCTCCTGGCATTTTCCATGTGGGAACAATCTCCATATTATTGCTGGTTGTTGAATCTAGCTCTGTGGAGAGTGTTAGCACAGAGGTTACTGGGGCAGTGAAAGCCGTTCCCAGACAGTGCAAACAAACCCCACTTTTCCTTCCTGGCACTTTCCATGTGGGAGCTATCTCCATACGTTTGCGGTACTGAGCGCGTGCGCACTCCCTGTTCTCGCCGGTATTTAAAGGGTTCAAACAGGCATAGTTTTCTTACTGTGCTTTGATCTTCTTCAACAACAGGCCAGGATTCTCAAGCGGCTAGATAAGGTGTCCCTGAGCCCATCACAGACTTATGTTATCTAAGTGCAAGTGTTTTTCTTGCAAGCACCCAAGACTGAACAACAACTAGCATTATACGTATGTTTCCCAGCACCCCAGGTGTGGGTCACTTGACCATATTTACAATCCTCCTCGCCAATCTTCCATTGCTTTCCCACATCCCCACTGGAGAAACTCTATGCTGGAGCAGTCATTGTCCTACAAACTATAATAATATTAATTTTGAAAATTTAGGGCAGAACAGCAACGAGTTGGATAGAAAGATAATTAAAGTGAGAATTGGGAACTCTTTTCCTGCAGAAAGTTGTTTGAGATTTGTCAAATGTACCGAATCTTGTAGAAGCTTATCTAAGTCTGTGCTACATTTGTCTTGTAATAGTACCTTTAATGTAAGGTCTAGTTTAGTCCACATAAAATCACCTCCCAGATGGTTTTTATTGTGTGGAAGGGCGGCTTATATGTACATCCCAGCAAACAGTACTGGGGGACCTTGTTCTATTGGAAGATTAGTCCCAAATATTCACAAACCCGAGGGCCAGGATAAACATGACCAACGTGCTAAACGATCAGCCCACCAGCTGCATGAAGCTTGTGAGTGCAAAGTAACACTTTTTAGTCCAGCTGAGATCTCAGCAGCAGCCTTTTTAGCCCCAGGAGTTGGGGTTGCAATGAATTACAATACAATGAAGAGGCTAGCCTGTACCTTAGTGAAAAATATCAATTATACTTCACAAGCATTGTCGTCTATAGAAAAAGAATTAAGTTGGCTTAGACAGACCACTTTAGAGAATAGAGCAGCAATTGACTATTTGTTGTTAAGACATAACCGTGGATGTGAAGAATGTCAAGGAATGTGTTGCATCAATTTAACGGATAATTCCAAAATCACTGAAGGAAAAATTAAACAGATAAATGATCTGGCCAAGGGGATCAAAGAAAGGGAAGGACTTGATTGGTCTTGGTTAACCAACTGGCTTCCAAACTTTGCATGGGTTAAACAGTTGTTTGTCGCTATTATTATGAGAGTTTTTATAACTATCATATCTTGTTTGATGATTCAGCGTCTACCACTAATTACCCCTTGTTGCGCTCGTCTACGTAATCCTGGAATTTGAAAATACTATAACCATCAGATTTAGGTGAGACTCCCAAAGAATGAACTTTGGAAGTCTCAAAGGGGGGAATTGTTACAACCAGGGACTGAGAGTCTGATAAATAGGTAAATGTAACTCCTTGTGAAGAACAAACAGTGAAGAATACCACATCCTCGAAGAGGCTGGAGGGACCGATAACAAGCTTGCAAAATAAATGGGGGAGATGCAAAAGCTTCTGCATTTATCTTCCCCAATCCACACAAAATCCACACAAAAATGCCTCTATTACCAGCTCAAACCAGCCACCGTGCACTACTAGGAACCACCCAAAACCTACCATGAAGCCCTAACAGACTTAATACGCTGTGGAATAATTACTAAAATGACCAAAAATACAGCATTGTTCACACATTAAGGAAAGGTATAAAATCAAAAGGCTTATAAGGTAGAATACAGCCGCAGCTGGCATGCGAAGACTTCAATATCTGTAATTCCCTGTACAATATTGCTTGCAAAGCAACACGGGGGATGGAGCAGAATGTGACCTTCCACGGCCTTGCCCTGTGATAATACAGCAGATATGGGAATGAGATGCTACTATGGAACTGATAAGCTGCATACTTGCTACCCTGAGCCAACATTTTGTCAAATTTTGATGAAACGCTGTCCTTTGTGCAAACATTGCTCATTATAATGTCATTATAATAGCAAAACACACCTCCATCCCAAAGGCCATCTGCCTCCAAGGTGCGACAACTCCTCCTTGAGTCTGCGCCCTGAATTTCTCATAAACTATACCTTTAAATGTGAAGTGAGAGAATTTTACACCAATCATAATAAAAGTATTTATGACTAAAGTCACTCAAACTCCACTTTGAAGGAAAATATAGTATAAAAATAGCCCAAGAAAGGGGGAATATGAGGGAAGACACCATCATGAACAAGTTTGGGAGGACTCCATCACACATTGCCTTTGACTTCTGGGACCAGTCGATGGGCTGAGCCTTCCTTCCCCCCGATAGGGACGCCCATGGGTAAGACTTAGACTATACCGAGTGCTTCCTCGGGGAACTTAGAAATCTCTCTAGAGAGTCTCTTTCCTACATTTTCAGCCAGGCTGTATTGTTTATAACTTTGTCGCGCATTTTGTATAATTAATAATACCTTCATTTGCACGTGCTTTGCGGACAGTGTATTTATCATATGTAATCATAAGAGCCTGTATATCTGTTGCTTAAATAAACTGCACTGTTTAAGTAGCTAGTCGTTTTGGTTTCTCATTGAACGTGACCAAAGACTTGAGAGTGGCCGTGCTAGTTCATGAGCACGACTAGACTATTAGTGTATCCGGAATCGCAACAGTTTAATATATTAAACATGACTGGACTGATACCGGTGAATAGGGCATCACTCAGAATTTAAACCTAGCTGCACCTAGCCTCCCACCTCGGTGAGGAGTGTTAGAATGCAAGGGCGTTTATTTTCTGCCAAAACTGTTTTGCCTCTTAACGCAACAAACCTCTGTGCTAACATTCTCTCCAGAGTTGAGTTGAATACCAGGAAACATAGAGAGGTTGCTTGCACATGGAAAATGCCGGGAGGGAAAAGTAGTGCTTGGGCTCACTGCCTCTTGGAACTGCTTGCATTGCCCCTCTAAACAAGGGGCTAACACTGCCCCAAGAGCTGGGCTGAAATACAGCCAACATACAGCGCTTGCTCTCACATGGAAGATGCTGGAGGGAAAAGTGTTTCTTGTTCTCACTGTCGCTGGGAACCGCTTTCATTTCCCCCAACCTCTGTTCGAGCACTCTCCCCAGAGCCGTGTTGAAAAACACTGAACAGATAGGGGTTCCTTGAGCATGGAGAATGACAGGAGGGAAAAGTGGTGCTTGTGCTTACTGTCTCTGGGAAACGCTTGCATTCCCCCTCTAACTTCTGTGCTCACATTCTCACCAGAGCCGGGATGAAAAACATACCACATTTAGAAACAGATCCCACAGGGAAGGTCCCAGGAGGGAAAACTGAAGCTTGTTCTCAGTGTCTCTGGGAAGCGCTTTCATTACCATTCTAACCTCTGTGCTAATATACTCCCCAGAGCAGGGATGAAAAAGAGAAAATGTCTGGGGATTACTCCCACACACAAGGTGGTGGGAAAGAAAACTCACTTCAATGGCCGCACAAACCTTGGGGCTCTGCGCTTCCCTGGCAACTTCATCCTCAAAACCACCTTTTTTGACTCTCCCCAGGACAAGGCTCAAAAAAGAGCAAATGGTCAGAGATTGCTCCCACACTCACAGTGCCAGGAGGGAAAAGTGGTACTTATTGTAACCCTCTCTGGGAACCGCTTCTGTGGCCATTCAGACATTGGGAGCTGTGGGCTTTCCTGGCGACTTCATCCTCAAAACCACCTTTTTTGACTCTCCCCAGGACAAGGCTCAAAAAAGAGCAAATGGTCAGAGATTGCTCCCACACTCACAGTGCCAGGAGGGAAAAGTGGTACTTATTGTAACCCTCTCTGGGAACCGCTTCCATGTCGCCACAAACCTTGGGGCTGTGCGCTTCCCTGGAGACTTCATCCTCAAAACCACCATGTTTCACTCTCCCCACAGCCCGGCTTGAAAAAGAGCAAATGTCTGCAAATTGCTCCAACACACATGGTGCCAGGAGGGAAAACACGTGCTGTTGCTCACTCTATCTGGGAACTGCTTCTGTGGCCACTCAGACATTGGGAGCTGTGTGCTTTGCTGGCGATTTCATCCTCAAAACCACCATTTTTTCACTCTCCCCAGGGCCGGGCTCAAAAAAGAGTCTGGAGATTCCTCCAACACCCAAGGTGCCAGGAAGGAAAAGTGGGGTTTGTTTGCACTGTCTGGGAACGGCTTTCACTGCCCCAGTAACCTCTGTGCTAACACTCTCCACAGAGCTAGATTCAACAACCAGCAATAATATGGAGATTGTTCCCACATGGAAAATGCCAGAAGGGAAAAGTGGGGCTTGTTCTCACTGTCTCTAGGAACAGCTTTCACTGCCCCAGTAACCTCTGTGCAATTCACTTCTACATAGTGACAGTATATAACCACTTTCATAAATTTATAAAACTTGATATTGAAACCAGTTAGGTTTCTTGTCCCACTAGTCCTACTGGGAGGCTGTTCTAGAATCCCACTGATTTACTGGTTAGAAACCCCCTTCAAATGTCACCTGTTAAGTTTCTATGCAAGAGGATTTCTCCTCCAGACCCTGTCACGTTGTCCCCTGCGATGACGCTGGCATCTTCTGCATTCACAGCTCAGCACAGAGGCTTCTGTCTCCAGCTCCAGGAACCCCCTGCACCAGATAATACCACTTAGACCTCCAACTAGCTGCGTCTCACATGTGGCCCTAGAAATAGGCTGCAAGATTATGAAGCAGATGGGGTGCTGTGTTCAAGGGAGTCTCATGAGAAATGTTGCTCTCTCCAAAGAGAGTTGCAACTCTCCAAAGAGCTGCACTGCAAACCAGGAAACATGTGTCTGGATATATGGAAATATTTGAGGCACGTCCTGGGACAAGTGAGAAACTGTGGTTTTGAGGCTGAAGGTGCCAGGAAAGCCCACAGCCCCAAGGGCTGTGGGGCGATGCAAGCGGTTCCCAGAGAGCTTTAGAACAAGCCACAGTTTTCCCTCCTGGCTGCTTGGGCGTGGGAGCAATCTCCGGATACAAGGAAATTTTTGAGGCTTATGCCAAGGTGATGTGAATATGGAAATGAGTTCTGGAAATGTAATGAATATGGCAATGACTGCTGGGAAATGTAATCACCATGCATATTCTGTATGGATACAAGTCGCTGTGAATCTCGTATTCAGTCGACATGTTAGATGGAGAGATCCCCCATGTCCCCCACGCCGAATAAAAGAATGCCTACTTCTTAATACTACATTGGTGTTAAGAAGTTCATTCACAATTTCAGTGACAACGGTGCCCAAGGTACGGGCAGGACAGCAATACCACATAAACATCTCAAAATAACTGCCTGAACAGTGATGTTATCATATCATAAGCTGATATCACATAGGACAGCAAAATGATAATCCTGATCCCTCTCCCAGAAGTAACAAACATCATTGCAGGGAGTACATAAGCCATATAGGAATCTACATAACACAGCCATGAGAACAAACCAAGCAACACGGTGAGCAGCGACTATTTACCTAATACACTAAACGCACACAACAAATTTGTTTTAACAAGCTCTAGTTGGATCTGTCATCATCTCAACCTCTGAGCCCCATGTTGGGCACCAAAAAGGGACTGTCGTGGTTTGGCCTCAGATGGCAACAAAGAACCCCCTGCGCGCTCTCACACTGCCCCTCATCCTACCACCCCACCATCCCACCCCCGGGGAAGAATCGGAAGAAAAAGGCAAAACTTGTGGCTTGAGACAAAGGCAATTTAACAGAACAGCAAAGATAACAAGAAAACAACATCAATAACACGAATAAAGGAATACACAAACACGATTACGGAACCACCTCTCACCTATGGACCTGGAAGCCCCAGCCCGCTCCCAAGGAGTTACTTCCTGCCCCCTCCCCGGCAGGTCCGAGTGGGCATGGCTCACCTGGGGTGGAATACCTGTGTCCCTGCTGGAGCCTGGGCAGAATTAACCCTATCCCGGCTGGAACCAGGACGCTGTTTTTCAACACAGCTACGGGGAGAGTGTTAGCACTGAGGTTAGGGAGGCAATGCAAGCGGTTCCCAGAGAGAGTGAGCACAAGAACCACTTTTCCCTCCTGGCACTTTCCATGTGGGAGCAATCTCTATATTTTTGTTGTATTTCAGCCCGGCTCTGGGGAGATATTTAGTCCCAAGTTCAGATAGGCAATGCAAGCGGTTCCCACACTTCGGAATAATTTCCCTTAGTAATACTTTCACTACCTCCCGTGCCTGGTTTGTACAACAGGGAAAAGCTTCAGGCCATCCAGAAAAGGTATCTACTAGTACCAACAAATACCGGTACCCGACTTGCCTGGGAAGCTCAGAAAAACCAATTTGCCAATAATCCCCTGGTGTATTTACTTTATTGCTCCTGGTGGGGGTCTCGGCTTACTATGGGGATTATTCTTCTGACATATTTCACGTTTGTTTACAACACTTTTTGCAATACTGGTCATTCCCACTGCCAGAGCATAAAAGCCGCCATTCCCCAATGAGTCTCTTTATGGGTTTTCTCTAAAATGTCTCTCATAAAATTCTCAGGTAATATCACACGCTGATCCTTGGTCATCCACCATCCGTTTCCATCCTTATCAGACATTAGCAACTTAGCTAATTGTTCATCCCTTTCTGTAGACTTCGGAGGCTGACTTAAATGTTGGTATCTTTCAGGCCACGTCCCGAGGATTTTCTTTTCTGCAGCTTGCCTAGCAGTCAGATCCGCCTTTCGGTTTTCTGCAATGATGAAAGAGTTGCCGAATTGATGAGCCTTACAGTGCATTACAGCAATTTGTTTAGGCAATTTGCACCACTTCTAATAACTTCTTCATTAAATTTCCATATTTAACTGGTGTTCCTTGAGCAGACAGGAGACCTCCTTCCTTCCACAATGCCCCATGGGCTTGTAACACCCCGAAAACATATTTTGAGTCAGTCCACATGTTCACAGTTTTCCCAGATGCTATATCTAAAACTCTGATTAATTCAATTAATTCTGCTGAAGTTCCTGGAGGGAGTGCTTCTGCCTCTATAACTTCTTATTCTAGGATTACAGCGTATCGTGCCTTCGTAGTTCCATTATCAACAAAATTACTCCCGTCCACAAATAGATTCATTTCTGCTGAGTCTATAGATTCATCCTTTAAATCCACTTGACTAGAATAAACCTGTTCAATTGTTGCTAAACAATCATGTTCTAATTCTGTCTCACCCAGTAAAGGTAACAAGGTTGCTGGGTTCAGTACCAAAGTCACTTTTAATTCTACATCATCCTGTTCTAATAAAACAGCTTGATATCTCATCATTCGGCTACGGGACAACCAATGTCCCCCCTTTTGCTCTAAAACAGTGGCCACCGCCTGTGGTATCAGAACGATCAGCTTCTGTCCCAGGGTTAACTTCTACACCTCTTGTATGAGCATTACTGTAGCTGCCACTACCCGCAAACATGAAGGCCAACCTTTACTTACTTGGTCTAACTGCTTGGAAAAATACCCTACCAGTCTTTTCCAGGATCCAGGCTTCTGAATCAGTACTCCCAAAGCAATATGTTGTTTTTCAGAAACAAATAACTCAAAAGGTTTTTCCAGGTTTTGTAGTCTGAGAGCTGGGGCAGCCATGAGCACGTTTCAATTGAACAAATGATTGTCTGTATTCCGGAGTCCATTCTAGGAGATTTCCAGGTCCCTTGATAGCTTCATACAAGGATTTTGCTAACAAGCCAAAATTAACGATCCACAGGTGACACCACCCATCCACTTCCAAAAACACTCTCAGCTCCTGTTTCAAGTTTGGTTCAGGTATTTGACAGATTGCTTCTTTCCACTCCATTCCCAGACTCCATTCTCCCTGAGTAATCGTAAAACCCAGATAAACAACAGTTTGTTGCACCACTTGAGCCTTCTTCTCAGATACTCGATATCCATCTGCTCCTAGAAAATTCAAGAGATCAATTGTATATTGCACACAATCGGGTTTTGTCTGTGTCCCCAGGAAAATATCATCCACATACTTACAGTCACATTTTCTTTCTGCCAGTTCCCTAATTCTTTAGCCAGCTGATTGCCAAAAATCATGGGACTATTCTTAAATCCTTGCAGTAATACAGTCCAACATAATTGTGTTTTCCGTCCCGTAGTGGGACTTTCCCATTCAAAGGCAAACAGGCAAACAGCTTCTGCCTTTCTTCTTCTAGTGGGATACAAAAGAAAGCATCCTTTAAATCCAATACAGTAAACCATTGATCTGTTTCTTTTATGGTAGTCAGCAGAGTATATGGATTAGCCACTACTGGGTGTACATCTTGTACAATTTGATTAATAGCTCGCAAATCTTGGACCAATCTATAGCCATCAGCATGCGGCTTTTTTACTGGTAAAATGGAAGTATTATATTCTGATTGACATTCCCACAACAGTCTGTATTTAATAAACTTTTCTATCAATGGTTCAAGTCTTCTTTTTGCTTCTAAATTTATTGGATATTGTTTTCGTCTAATGGTTGTTCATTCAGCTTTAAGTCAACTTTTCCAATTCTGCTGCTTTAGATCGTCCCGGCATTCATAGAATCATAGAATC
>VWZL01001959.1:0-73673 GCA_013396915.1 Stercorarius parasiticus
TTCTATGATTCTATGACTGTATTTTCCACGCATGGCACCTGCGCCTCAGATAACCCAGTCTTTCAAAAATCTTTTTAGCCTTCAAAACCAAATCTCTGCCTAACCTGCATCTTCACGTAACAAATGGCTGCTCCCTTCCCTGGGGTCTCCAGGAAAAATCTCCTTTTATCATTTGCACAGGCCTGTAAGTCAAACTGTTGCTGAATCAGTGAACCTTTTTCTTTTAAAGAAAAAATAATCCACCACACACTAAGACACATAAGAAAAGATAGTAGTTTGGGAGGGAAAGTAGGTGCTAGGATTTCTGAATTGTGCCATTAATACTTTCTTTCCAAACCTTTTAATTTAGCATGCCTCTACATCATTTGGTAGTCAAGTACTGACAGGTCCATGCTTTATTTTTGTACTCTGTATAATTACTAACAAATGAGCACCTTAGCAAGCCGTCCACCTTTATACTGAAAATACCTTTTCTTGAAAAATTAGTCAAGAAAAAAGAAATCCTCCTGCATTAATTGGTCTACTAGCATAGTCTACACTTCTTTGAACTGATCCTGAGTGTCATTTATACCTCCCTTAGATCATTTCTTATACTAGACCTTATTTGCTTTTGAATCATGAAATTAACTTTAAGTACTTCAGGAGTGTGGAGAAGTCTCTAGTCTCATCCATTAGCATCACTACTTATGATACACTATGAAACATACCTTTACATTTCTTTTATTTAGTAAACACACAAGTGAAAAAATAGCAACTTGAGAGAAAAAAAGAAAAACCAAAACTAAGAAACACAACAGTGAGAGAAATCAGAAGCAAGATCAACTTCTCTTTGAAGGGTCGGTACCTTTTCCTGGACAAAGCTGGCGTACCCCAGGGAGAGGGGAGAGAAGTCTCATTTGTCAGGCAAGGAGGGATCTGTTCTGCACGACTACAGACAAAACAGACAGGGGTAGGACAGAGAGGTTAGAGAAGAAACCAGAGGCCATAAGCTTGTTAGTTTTACAAAAGCACCAGTAAAATCGTTACTAGGATCCATTCTTCAAAAACACCACGGTTGACATAGGACACTACCAAATGACACGCGTCAGGTAAACACACGGACATGCTAAGCGTGTACATGTTTTATGGTATGCCTGCAGTGCTCCTTCCTTACTCCGCAGAGGTTTATCAATATGGCCACACTAGCAAAACAGAACATCCTTCAATGTTAAACAGTGGAAACTGAGATGAGAAAGTAAAGCTTCAGTAAAGCAAGTATAACCAACACGGGTAAGAAATAAAATCAACGTAAACTTTTCAAAGAATGATGATCAGAAAATTTAAGAAAGAAGGGAGAATGCAGTCACTGAAGATGACAAAACACAAAAAAGGAATTAATGAGGCACCTTATGCAACAACACCACAGGATTTACTTACCCCATTGATTCCTCATACTGTACTGGTAGCCATTGTTATAACTTCTACAGTACATGCAACACATTCTTAATAAACATTTTCCTCCCCCTATCTGAATGCTTTCATAATACTTTAAAATGAGATCACGTAAATTGATTCGTGTACTCAGCTTTTGGGTTTTGGGGGTGAGTTTTTTGTTTTTTTTAAAAAAAAAAAAGAGAAAAGCATTAAGATTTATCGATTTTGACACAAAATGTTCATTAACAAAAACATGAAGTTTGCACTTTACTAGTCACCTAGTTTAAGAAAGCCTGACAAACTGGCAGCTCTATTAGTATCTCAACACAGACAGACACACTGGGAATATCAGACTCTGTTTGACTAACTAGGTGGCCTGTCATATTAAAACAGGGTCATATGCATTACACAGCTGGGATCTGTGTTTTACTTTTTTGTACCTTAAATTATGGGCAAGAACTACTTTAAGACAAACTAATCTTCAACACATACTTCAGTAAGATTTGTTGTCATTTTGAATCAATTTTAAGAAACACATTACTGTTCATTTCAAATCTCAAGCATAATTTAAATTCTAGTAGTTTAACTCTGAGTGTGTCTCCCAGTTAAATTTAAAGAATAAATTTACAGACTAAACAAGATATCTAGTCTAGATGTGTTTAGTCTGGAGAAAAGGAGGCTGAGGGGAGACCTTGTTGCTCTCTACAACTATCTGAAAGGAGGCTTTAGGGAGGTGGGCTTGGTCTCTTCTCCCAAGTAACAAGCAGAAGAGCAAGAAGAAATGGCCTCAAGTTGCGCCAGGGGAGGTTTAGATTGGACATCAGGAAAAATTCCTTCACTGAAAGGATTACCAAGCATTGCAACAGCCTGCCCAAGGAAGTGGTTAAGTCACCATCCCTGGAGGTATTTAAAAGACACCTGGATGTGGCACTTGGGAATGGTGGACTTGGCAGTGTTAACAGTTGGACTTGATGATCTTAAAATGTCTTTTCACCCTAAATGATTTTATGAGTCTAAATTTGTCATGATATTATCTAATTACTTACTTTGAAGTCCCATATCAGAGGAAACGTGAAGTTAAGGTGTGACATTCAACAACCAATTTTTCATTTGACTTAATAACAGCATAAAAATCTAGTAGTTCTGTATGATAAAGCAGCCAGACAATTTGACTATCAACCAACAGGTTGTTTCAATATACCAAATATACCCATAAATTGACATCTCTATCTTAACTGCTCTCATGACAAAAACATTCAACATCAGAGAGAATGCTGCATACCCTGGAGAACACCAGCAAGCTAAGCCAATATTTGGTCAGGTGCTGCCACCTTACATTCCTCTCACTGGGGTGAATGAACAAATAGATTAAAATGGAAATACAAAAGCTTGCTATTAACGTATTTGAAGAAAACTATTTTCGGCAACACCAGGATTACGCAGCCAGGTAGGACAGGACGATAAAAAAAAAAAAGAAAAAAGGAAAAAAAAGCAAAGTTCATACCTGTCAAAAGAATCTGTTGCTACCTTGTAGAGGTAAATAAAAAGTTTGCTGCAGTGTCTTAGCGTAGGTGACACAGAATCCAGGGATATTAGGTCATCCTCCAAAAGTCTTTGAAATAGTTGTGTATTTGAAGGGAAGACATTCAAGGGGCTTATTTTTCTCAAGTCTGAGAAGCAGCCAAGTAATCGAACAGCATCTGCCAGTTTTTCATACTGGATCTCTGTTTTGAAGAAATGAGAGTTGGCTGGCTCGTAGCGCATTGCTGCAGTCAATGTGCAGAACACAGTGTGAAGCAGTTCAAACACTTGATTCTGGTTTACTTTCTCCCAGCCATTCTTAGGCGGCGAGCACAAAGATCTTTCCATAGCAACGAGTAAAGATGTGACATACACAAATCCACCAACTTTTCTAAAAACAGTTCTTGTGCGGTGACTTTCTCTCAACACTGAGAGTAGGGCCTATGGACAAAACAAACAATCAAAACAAAGAAGGAAAAAAAAGTAGCAGCATTACAAACAGCTTGAAAAAAGGTAGGAAAGTTTTGCTAGCAAAATCGTCATGTGATTTGTCAGTTTGGTAATGCCTGAAGTCTCCAAAGATCAACTTTGTACTGCAAGAGTCCCCATCCTCAAGAGCTTACAAAATAAAAAAAAAAAAAAAAAGGAAGAGTGGGGGAAAAAGCAAAGCATTACCCCTAATTTAGGAATAAAAAATTAAGGAGATAAATGAACCTGCCAACAGAAAAGACTTGACAAAGCCTAGAATGGAGCCCAAAATCCCCAGGTAATTCCCTTAGTGATAAGGCAGAGAACATAGCTATTGAAAAGGAATCTACTCTGCCATCATAATTCACAAACCATTTCAAACAAGAGCAGGCAAACAACTGCCTGTAGCAATGAGAAATCTAGACCTGGGAGCATCCTTAAATGGGTCTCCCAGAAACCTACAATGCATAAGCATCTGGCAGCTATGAAGCAACAACAACAACACTCAACAACAGCAGCAAAGAATTAGCCCCAAAACCACACTTAGTTTTAGCTTTTGTCTATAATGCAACCCATAAATCTCTGAATTGAGTGAAACTTGGTTTTAAGAGCTGCTGTTCAAAAATAAGCCTGAGAGAGAGAGAAACAAAAGTGGATAAAACCTTACTTGCTCATCTAATACAAAGCCACAGCATAAACAGTGGAAACTACATGAATCTAGGCGGTAGAGAATAACACTCATTTATCTGTGAAATCAGGGAGTGGGGAAGCCCATCCACCCAACCAAAAACAAACAAAAAACCAGCTGTCACGGGAAGTTTGACCCACACGTGAATATGGAATATAGAAGAAAAAGTCTCCCTACACAAAGCGTCACAAACCACACAAAAATGGTATTGATGCAGAAAAACAGGCTAGAGGAGCGGGGAGAGTGTTTCATGACCAAAAGTTTACTTCTTCAGAATCACACTTTTTTACAAAAAAAACAAAAACAAAAACAACCCAAACCCAGAAGATGGGTAGTGAAATAGTTAGACTGTCATTCCTTTGAAGGCAGTATCTCATGTCCTGCCAAACCTGGATAAACAGTAAGAGACACATCACTGCGCCATTCTGGGCTGTCAGTTCCATAACCAAAACTTCTGGAAACAGCACCGATGAAAGACAAATACAACAAGTCAGATGAAGGACAGAAGCCCTGACTTTGCATGTTAAATCCGCTGGGGAACTGCAATATCCTTTCTCTCCCCTTAAGTACTGTGAATGAGACGTGCTCAAGAATGACTGAAGACATTGATAGACCAAACATGTCAAATGAATCATTTTATTACTACCTTTCTTTTCTGTCTTTTAAAATAATATGAAGCTGCTCATCTGCCAGAGAAATATTACAGCTCCTTTTAACAGAGATGAACCTAGATGTCTCAGAGTTCTTTCTGGTTTACTTATTACTACTTCCCTCAGCTTCTCTACCCTAAAATAACAGTGTTATGTCAATTTACAAAAATAACATTTGCTATTCTGTGCAGAAATTGTGGGTCTAGATTAGCAGCCAAAAAAAATAATACGATAGAAAACAGATGAGTCTTCTCTCTTCCTCCTCCACTAGTAGCGTTACTTTCCTACCTTTCCACTTATTTCCACTTGCTTAAGCAAGCCCTCTCTTCGGCTTTATCTTCTACTGTGGTCACTATGATTTACATTTATATTAACTAATTCAGCATTCATAACTAACAAATTGGTAAAATAAAGTAAGTCTGCTACAGCAAAACACAAGCCAGGACTGAAAATAAACTTTACATGCTTCTTTCCTCCCCCCACCATGTATTCTCATTATTTTGAGCTGAATAATACTCCCCCAGGAAAGATTATCATAACGTAGAACCTAATTTCCTATCCACTGAGGCTGATTACAGGTGATGATGTTGAAAACACTTACTCACTAGCCTTCACCTCTGATTCTGAAACCTGCCATGGACAGATGGAAAAAATAAAAACACATTTCAACTCCATAAACAATCTACATTCAGTAGCTAAGTACCATCCACCCAATCCAGTCCCCTTCTCAGTGTTTTCTCTTTTAAAAGAGTGGTCTTAGGAGCAAGAGTCCTGAGCAGTACTTCATTTACCCTTAAGATGTCCGTTTTCAGCTGCAGTTCCGTAGGTGGAGCCGAGTGCATCAGTCCCAACAAAGTGCCCATATCATCTTCTCCACTAGGTGACAACACCAACTGCTGGATGATCATCAGGGCATGCTGTCGGCACTGGGGATACTTTACTATGTTGTGCACGCATCTTGCGCCACCAAACTCCCTGAAAATACCTACTCAGAAAGGGGTGGGGGTGGGGTTGGGATAAGCGCATAAGGAGTATGAAAAATACAATCAGTAACAAATAATGACAACAACAGAACACGAAAGGTGCTTATTTTCACTTCTACAGATTGAATGGCAGGAATTTAGCACTATGGATGTTTAATGCTTACTATTTTTCCTCTCCTACCACAAATAAAAATAGAACTTGAAAAATATTCTTCTGACAATATTTTTCACTAAAGATGTTCACTAAAGGACCAACAGTAGTTATTCTTTTCATGCCAGAGCTCAAAGAGTCACAGAATGAAACAAATTTAAAAAAAAAAAAAAAATATAGCAAACCCTCCACCTTTAGCAAAGACTATATGCTAGTTTGGTTAAGGATAACGTTTATATTACATTTACTTCATTGCCAAAAACATAACTAGACTGCTTCTGGACAAGATGTGCAAACTAGGAGCACTGGTTGAGAAGTGATTTGGTATATCCACAAGATTCATAACATTCTGCAGAAGTTTTCTTGTGGCAAGAGCTATCTCTGTAGAGATAAAGCTTAAGTCAAATAACGGTTCTCAAGCTTACTGGATACTCAGAAGAACACATGTGCGATGTTCACTGAAAATTAAATGAAAATTCATCCTGAAAACACCATAAAAAACAAACTGAGATATATATGGGACATGTAACGTGTGTTTAGTACAGTGTCAGCATCTAGAGTACTACCCTATCTTAATTACTGAAGAAGAAAACAGAGTAGAGAAATGGATCAATGCTGCACTACTGTGTCAAAAGCGATCATTTTCCTTGTGACCATAAACTAAAAGAGTAGTTTAAATGACCAAGTTCAGGATTAACAAACTAGTCAGGACAATGTTTATTCCCTCTAATGCACATATGCAAACCTTAGTCCCACTATCCATTTCCGATTTCCTGCTTCCTCTGACATTCTTTGGACGAGATACAGACAAGGCAAAAGGAGAGGCCTCAGACCCTGAGACAGTTAAGTTGGTCGCATCCCTTTACAGGCAAAGTGCATCTCCTCACTGGTCAGATCTCTTGTTTTCAGAGAGACCGAGGTAACATTTTATACTTCTCCCACTCTTAGTCTAGATTCTTGACTATCCAGTCTGGGACTGGACACCCAAATTTCTTGTTTGAAATTCAGTTATCAGTTATGTAATATTCAGGAAACCTTACCAGAGATACTGGTTTAAGATCAGAAACCAAGCTTTGAGTGTAGTATGAAGCACTGCAAGGCTGCATAATGCCTATTAATGCCTCTCTGTGATGACCTAAAAACCTCTGCTGGTCTCTGGATACAGTGCCCCTGGGCTCATGTCACAGCCATGCTGCACAGCCAGCAACCACAACTTCTCTGAGAAATGATTTCTTAACTCCTCCAGTACAGTTCTGTCATACTCCTGAACTTGGAAAGTTACTGATGAAATAAGGCCCTCAAACTTTCCAGGAGTCCTCAGAAACAACATCTGTGGTGTCATCCCACAGTCCTGATGTGTTTTACGCTACCCTCTGTTATTTCTCTGGTAGATACTCAGAGATTAACTCAGTACTGAGAAGCAGAAATGAGGTAATGATGGCTGC
Organism: Stercorarius parasiticus; assembly: GCA_013396915.1. Classification (NCBI taxonomy): domain Eukaryota; kingdom Metazoa; phylum Chordata; class Aves; order Charadriiformes; family Stercorariidae; genus Stercorarius; species Stercorarius parasiticus. The sequence continues at coordinate 7,320 of VWZL01001959.1, forward strand.
TTCAAACCTCCCAAGTGAGGTCAGGAACACCAATTAAGAGCAGCCAAGGATTTGTCACAAGTCAGGTGGACACCACCACGATCAGATCATAATCCATTCCTCACAGGAGCAAGGCTCAGGCACCTGACGCCACGCAGGTACATATAGTCCAGTCCTGTGAAACAAGACCTGTTGCTTCCAAAATACGAGGCAGTTCAAGTCCTTCAGAGATGTTATAGTCACATACTTACACCACCTCCTCTCATTCATCCTTACACTCCAAACAATCCTGAGTTTTTGGTTTGGTTTTGGGTTTGTGGGTTTTTTTCCCCCCAGTTTATCCTTAAATGGAAGTCCCCACCCGTACCTTTGCGCCACTCCTTCCTCACTCATTTCTAATTCTGCCTTTTCTTACATGGCAAAACCAAACTGAGGAATAAACGTACATGTATGCAATTGATTCATGCAATTCATCTGTAATCTATAGCAATCCCTCTCTAAAACCCTCTTATTTCAGCCTAATTCACTTGCTTCTTGGTTCATCATTGAACCACCATCTAGTAAATCAAAGATCATGGTTTTTTTCCTTTCCATTGACAGAAGAGGTGGCTTGGTGGACAAAAGGGAAGTGGCAAAGGAGACACATTTCAACTTCAGCAAAGCTTCTGGTAGTGTCATCCACAGCCTTCTCAAAAGCAACCCGACAAAATGGTCTAAACGCAATCATGAGAGACTGAATGTGTAACTAATTGAAACATCAGCTTAGAGTAACCTCTGCTTTGCTGCAATGTCCATCTGTTTTGACTAAGGGCATGCAATTGGGTTTTAATCTCAAGTGCCATGAATAATGCCTTTCTTGATGGAATGAAGAACTTATCAAGTACGTGGACAAAGCCAAGCTGGCAGATGCTGTAACGCTCAGCGGGCAGAATTCAACAGCCATCTTTGAAAGTGGTTTGAAACCACAAGCTGAAACACAACAGAACTTGAAAACAAGTGCAACAGTGAAATGCATAGACAACACTGGAGGTCACTCCAACACGGGGTGCAAATTTAAACAAAAAGATTTGCCCAGGCAAAAGCAGAAAAGAAACAAGTTACAAGCTTTACATCATTAGCCCAGGAACTAATGTTTAAACAGCGAGTTGTCAACCAAGCTGGACAATTTTCAGGATTTCATTCTTAAGCATTTGTCACAGATTGTAGTTTCTCCTACTTAAATGAAAACAAAAACAAAACCAGAAGTGAGAAAACACCAGTCAGAATTGAGAAACACGAAAGAAAAAAAAAAAAAGCCTGCTGAAATAAGGATGTTTCACGGCCTCCAAGACCAGAAACTTCCTGGTTCCTCAGGGTGGTGTCTGTTCCCCCCAGCCTGTTCATTTTCTTGTCTAACAGACCAGACAAAAAAGGTTTAGAAACAGTTATCATCCTTTCTCAATCTGTTATTTCAAGCTCAGACACAGCTTTACTAATGTGAGATACACATACTGTTTATTTCAATGTCATTAAGTCTTGGCTAATGAAGCATATTTTAAGCCTGCCTGATTTAGAAAAGGACACTCATAACAGAGCCCTATTTATAAATACTGACTGGGAATACGCCCTTAAAAATGAAAAGCCATCTTTCGCTAAAGATGCGAGCATTATTAATCACAGTTAAGTAGACGTGACACTGTCAACAGCAAACTACATGTGTAATTATATGCTTAAGTTTTTCAATATACAACCTGTGTTACAAGCCCTACAAAAATTACTACAGTATTGTTGGAGAGTGATGGGGTGTGGTGGTTGCCTTCAGGTAAACAATAGTAAAGAAACTAAAGTTAAAAACAAACACTATCTTGTACTCCTTTATCTTATGCACTCGAGTTTATGCTACTTATTTTCTCTTTCAGAAAAACACTGCAAGAGAAAAAGTATATTTTAGTGTGTTTGATTACTTACTGGGAAGACAAAAAGTCAAGACTACATTGCTTTCAGGCATGATTTTCTTAGTTACTTTTTTATAAATACTTTGACAGTGGTGTCTCTACTTACCTGCATTTGTGTTTGATCCTTGTAATAGTACTGTCAAGGTCTCCATAACCAATAAAGCCAGCTGCTTTTGGTCCTCAAATGAACTGTTTCTTGAATCCCCTAAAAAATAATTTCAGAAGCCAAAAGTCAGAGTAAAAATCGCTTTTTTAAGATGCTTCTCAATACTTTCCGCCAACGCCTTTATTTTCTTTGCTTCCCCAGAGAACATGCAGCCTAACCAAATCCCAAAGCAAATTAAGATTTAGCTACACATGCATACCTGAGAAATCTTAACTATGAATCGTTTGAAAAGTTAATTTACAAAAACAAGAATTTAAACAGAAGCTTTTGAGCTGTGTAAGCTCAGTGGCTGACACTGCAGCTGTATGTGTACTTTCATACCCCCAACTGTTGTTTCTTGAAGCCACAAAACCATATCACAGTTGACGACTTCACAGGATCTGCTCCTGTTCAGCATTCAGTACTTGAAAAGAGAAATTCCACGCAAAAGAACAAAACTAAATTCACATGATTACAGTAAATGCGCTGATGATTCAACAGGTGTAACAGATGAACCAACACTGCAAGTGGCATCTTAAACACAGAGTAACAGTCCAGAAAAAAAAAAATTTTTTTTAAAGGACTCTAATAAGAAGCAAACCACAACACAAGGGCATATGCATCCAGGTAGCACCCTAATCAGATGTCAGCTTGGTCCATTAATTTACAAGAACATGAGAATTAATGCGTTTGTCAATGGAGCTGCTGGCAAAAAAGCTTTCTAACTTTAATTAACTGCTACTGCTCACTAATGAAACTTCAGACAATAAACCCAGGTGAAACATCCAACAACCACAAATAAAATAAGTGTCACTGATGCACACCAACTCGATTGCAATTTGAATAAAGAATGTAAAAAAAAAAAAAAAAACCATGTGCGTGTACACACATACTGCACTTGGGAGTGCCTGCTTCGCAGGCCAAGCAGCTATGTAGCTTATCTCTGTGATGTTCATCTCAGGAGATGAGATAGCTATTTATTTATTTATTAAAAACACACTTATAAAAATGTAGAGCCAACTTCTAAAAAACTCTGCAAAAAGAGCTCAGGTATGCACTCTGTAGTATTTTTTCAAAGCTGGAGCTAAACACAATGAAATGCACAAGTATCTTTTGCAAGGAAGAGTACAGATCCTATGTATTGCTCCTTCACTTGCTCTTTTCGTGTTAATTAACAAATATTAAACCAATACACCAAAAAAAAAAAACATTTAAAAAGGAAAAGATGAACTCCTACTATTTTGCATTCATACAGCATCTTTCATTGAACCTTGCCTCAAGCTTCTCGCAGGACATTAAGAGAGAAGCCATTCCAATGAGCTTTTAAGGTGGCCCAGCAGCCGCCGGCACAACTCAGCCCTTGAGATACATGTTCAGACTCTCTCATTCCTCCTCTTAAGTGCTAGCCCTCCATCATTCCCAGCCAAAAAGACATGTATTAGTAAAATGGAAGAGCAACCGTACCTTGATCATTCAGTGCTTGAGTGGGATCTTTCAGAAGGGCTGCATATTTATGAAGAAGATTTACCATCACCTCCAAAAGTCCCACTTCCCTGAAGACATCCTTAAAGATGTAGTCATGACGGGTGAACTTAAGGAGTGTCTTCATGGCAATGATGCTACACTGAAAAGAAGTGCTGGATTTTAAAAGAATGCTCACACTGATCAGTTCTTTACAGGGTATGTAATTCAAGCTGAAGACTACAAATTCCAGCATCTCAAAGTATTTGGTCTGCACTTCTGGAAGTTTAGGAATTTTCTCTGCAAACTGAGACAACGTGTGCTGCGATTCCAAAATGAAGTAGTTGGCATTGTCCGCCATATAAATATTTGTGATGGCATCAAGGATGATTTGTGCTAGATAGTTGGTTTTTGCTCTCAAAAACGCATTCTGGAGGACCGAAAATGCTTGAATATTCCTCACACTATGACCTAAATCAGGAAACAAAGTGGGATGGGAGGAAAAAGGAAAGAGAGAGATCTTAATCATCATAAACAATGAGTACACTTTTTAATAATGATCCATACATTTTAGTAAGTGTGAATAAAATAACAGTACACGTCACATAATAAAAAATTTTGAATAAAACTGACTCTTCAAAAAGAGCCTCTGCACAATCATTTACATTGCAAATCCTACAATCTACTGTTCATTAAGATGTCATCTTCATCTTTGAAAGTGTTTATATAAGCGCTAAATGAAAGATCATTTCTTTAAAATAGGTAAGTAAGCTGACCTATTGTTAAAACGTGCAACAGGGTACAGTTCTAGAGATAAAACAAAGCCCTCCTGTCATCTACCCAGGCCATAAGAAAACTCATTACAGCAACAGTAACGTGTTCTGTATTCCATAATGCAGAAATGCAACTCTGTCTTCTACAAGTATTCGGCAGGCTAAGTTTGGAATAACAACCATCTGTATCCCCTCACTCAACAGAGTAATAAGCGATGACAAATCCCTGTCAGCCGGGTTCAAATCTAGACAACATGCATGGCTTCCAAATTATTCTCTTGCTTCCACTCTTTGGCAATCGCCTGTGAGAAAGAGAGCTACGTGTAGAGAAACTCCGCCGGGCAGCGTAAGGCCAGCAGCTGCCTTCCTTCCATAGAGAGGCTGCTTTTGCTCAGATCTGGATTAACTGTTGTGAACGACCATAGCGGTATCGGAAGGCATCACGGGGCTGGCTTTGGGAAGCAGGCCTGGGAATAAGATAGCTTTGGTAGGGTCCAGTACTGTTAACGATTATGGAATTAACACAAAGGGAAAGAGTTGCAAAGCATAAGGTAGCTATAATATTAGCACACCTTTAAAAGCTCAGTCAAATTTCTTCTTCTAAGTACCTTCAAGTTGAATAAAATCTCATTCATTTGGCCAAAGGATGCATTATTTATGACTGCTCACTGTGGCCCCCAGAATTTTCTATGGGCAGATACTATTTTTATTCTAATAAAAAGATGCCTCAAAGTCAACTTCTATAGGAACAGTACAAGTCAGAGTGGACAAATCCCACGGTACACAAAACAACTAATGGTAAAAGTAATTTAAAAAATCAAACAGTGAAGAGTGAGAACTGTAAACACAGTCTAAACAAAGCATTTAGGATGCTCTAACAATAAAACCGTATTTTCAAACAAACTATAAGCAAACCGTTAACCTGATTTAAAAACCCTTTCATAGACAGAGAATCCTGATGTATTACCTATGCTCTGTGGAATGCTACTCTCTGTGTATAAACCAAGTTGTCCAATTTAAAAGTAAATTAAATTATCTTTGTGTCTAGCTTCACCACCTTCCCTGCCAGTATTTCTCCAGAAGGCAACAGGAAACTTCCTTGAAAACTAAATGGGACAAGTTCACATACTGGAAGAATATGAATGTTACATTATAAGTCACACTCGTTTATTTCTAAAAGCATATTTTTTACATGCTTTCTTCACAATGAAAAATGCGGAAGAGGGGATTTAAAGCTTGTTAAATGTGACAGGAACATAGATAGTGACAGATACAACTATTTATATTCTAATTTTGTATCAACAGTTGCTCCTGGCAATCAGGTAGATTAATAAATTATCTTTGATTATTACGAGGAACCCTGAAGAAAGCGAATCTTAACCAGCTCTTCAGAGTTCAAGAACTAAGAGGATTTAAATAGAAGCAATTAAGAAAATGAGCTAATATGGTCTTCATAAAAAGACAACTTGCCAACTTAATGAAAAGCAGGTAAAAGGAAATGGAAGATGTCGTGACAAATATCAGAAAATTAAATAAAAGAATTCCTTTGGAGATTGCAATAGGCCATGGTTCTCCCATGTTATTGTATCAGAAGAGCTAATTAGCTTAAGCAAAAATTAGTATGTTATTATCAAGACATGGAGAAACTAAGCTCTGAGTGTGACTATCACCTTCTTTCTCTATTTAGAGCTTAGGGAAAACAATTCCCATGAACAATGAACTCTCTCAATACCAGCAAAAGGAAGTCATTGTCCAAGGAACTTAGATATACAAGAGAAACAGTGAAAGTAAAATCCATTAGCCTATAAATCTATAAATGTAACCCTATCACAAAATTTTTTCTTGTATTCCATGTATTACTAAATCCCATACGTGGACCTACTAAAAGGCCCATGTAACAAACTAGGTCCCAAGGTCACTACTAAATTCCAGACTCCTTAGTTGCATACAAGACCTACCTGAATTTAAAGTTTATACTTTATTTTTATAAGTTTATTTTTATAAAACCCTTTCTCCCCTCAGACTTCCTCAACCTCATCTCCAGACCATAATTAACTATGGTTGCAAGCACACCACAGATTTCATCACTCTGTGAACACTAGTGATGAAACAACAGATTTCAGCTCACAAGTTACACTTGCCTAAGCTGACAAAAGCTAAATTAAAGCAAATCTGGCACACACACAAAACAAATAAATTTCAAACCAGCGCATCAGCCTTTCACATCAGTTTAGTAAGAGCAGCTTAAAACAACATAAGTCAAAACAGTGCATCTCTCCATTATGATAATCTCTTAAAAATGTCCACACACAAACTGTCAGCTTTGCAGTGACAGATCTTTGACTCGGCCTTTAGTCCCTCAAGGACAAAAGCCCCAAATTTTCTTCTTTGGGTACCAACCCCATAATAGCACCTCTGAGACCAACAGAACTAAGTATTTGATGTGCAATCTTAGTAAAAGAACCTAGACTCAATTGCAAATAGTTTGTGTAGTATACTGCTTCTCTGTATTTTGTTGTTTACATTTAAAAAAAACAACAAAGAAACAAAGAAAAAGAGGGCGAAAGCAAGCAGACTCACCTTTGCCTGCAGGCTGTGGGACTGCAAATCCAGGTAGTAGGAAAGGTACTCCAGTGGTAACACCAGCTGGCTTTAATTCATTGACACCGTATGTTGTTAAGGAAGTTATCAAATTAACTAAGTCCTTCAAAGCATCCTTAGATTCAGCCTCTTTTGCCTGTTCTAATCTAAAGAAAATAAAATAGATCAAGTTAGCAGCACTGGTTTATTTCAACTCAAATCACTTTAATAAGATGCCTCTTCCATTTTACTCTATTAATTTAGAGACCACACTTTTACTGCCCTGTTCCTGCAGTATTTTACACGTTCTCTGTTCATATTTCATACCATTAAGTCAGTCAAACATTATTGAATTTATGAGAGCATACATTATTTGCCACAGCAATTCACCTCATAAATCTTTCCTTGAACTCAATAGTCTGCTAAAAAGCAGCAGAGACATCAAAATTACTTTTAAAATCTTCTTACAAACATGAAGCTATTGGATAGGAAAATACCTACTCTGTCATTAAATAAATCCATAATTAACTTGCTAGATTATATCTGCCACTGAGAGTTAATATTTTATGCTAATGAAATGGTATCTTGGTAGAAGCCTAACACTTAGCAGCAGACAATGAAGCACCTTCATTAGAACTGCAGACCCTTACCCTTTGAGCGTAAGAGGACGGAAATGCTAACGTCTCATTCCAACCAATGTTTACCACCAGCAACGTGCTATCAGACCAAACCCTAAAAAGTGACTCTGAACCCTAGAACAATCCTAATTTTCCTTCTGCTTCACCAAAAATTAAACTACATTTAATTACTTACTAACTCGATAGTCTCTACAGAGAAAGATGGTAACCAAAATCTCCTATTCACTCATGCAATGCAAGCTATATTTTTCTTCTTGATGACAAGTGACCGTGGGAGCCCTTAGAAGCAGCTCATTCTTCATCCTCCATCTTCTTCTCAGTCAGACGTGGGGCTGAACCTCCTTCAGACAGCCATTACAGAAGGACTTAGCTCATCTATTGCCATTCTACTAAGCCTCCACATGCCCTGCCCTTTCACATCGGGGTGAAACTACATACACGCTCCTTTGGTCCTCACAGACCTCCTGCTATTTCTTATTAAGTCACCTTCTACACATGTCCTTCAGCATTACCAACTCCAAAGCCTTCCTTCTTTGCAGCTTGATGCCCATTGTCCATATTTCACACCCCTACATTACAGTCAGCTTCACAATAGTGCCACAGAGCTGAACAAGTCTCTGTCAGTAGGTTTGAGCCAAAACATGTCCAGGGAGAATACATTACTGTTGTTCATCACTGACCGCTACATAAGCTTGCCCAAGTTGATAGTTTTTTGAAATAAATTACATTTTGATTTGAAGATCAAATAAACTAAAAGTTAAAAGGAATGGCAAGAGATACGGCCATCAAAACAGCAGTCGTTTTTTGAACCATCTTCCATCTGCTCTACCATACACACATTGCTAACAAACACACCACACAGCGTGCGCTGTTCACCTTATCCCAGGCATTTCTGCAAGAGTCTTAGCAATCTTCTAGAGACACCCCGGGAAGAAGTGAGGATAATGCATTCCTACACTTTTAACCTTTACTGAAGAACCCAGGTGCTCTCCTTCTTCAACCAGACATGCAAACCTCTAGTCTTCCTATACATATTCCAGGGATCCCCCATTCTTTGATTTAAAGGATGAGCAAGCTCAGGAGAGAGTTTGTTTAAAACACTTATCTACAGAGGATTGCTTTTGTACCTGAAAATGAAATTGCTAATGAAAGCATGTTCCCCTCAGATTCTACCTAAACTCTGGCTGACAGTTTATGGAAAACAATGGAGTTTGAGTTACATTGCTTTGAATGAATGCGTTAGTAAGTATAACACACTCAAAACCACCATTCATACTACACGACCAAGAACAATTCCTTAAAAGGTGTTTTAGCTTTCGTGGCACCAAAGATGATTTATGAATAGTTTTAACTGTGATTGAGAATGTCAAATGTCACTTCTATGTCTGGTATCCATTTAAAACAAAAAACAACCCAAAAACATGCTACGTAGTAGAAAATTTAGCTCAAGTATTCGGGTGCCAAAACCTAGCATCCTAGCACCCGAAACGAATGTCTCGAAAGAGGGAGAAAACAACATTAACACTTCTCATTAATGGCCATTACAGCACTGTTTCTAAGCATTTTTGACCCGAGTATACTTCATAAGGTGTACACCCATAGACAACGTTTCCCAGTTTCTGTCTTAGATTTGTAAAACATATAAATATTTCAACAGCTAAGCATGCTTCTTCAGAACTTCATATCCAAGCAAAGCAACACAGACCGACCGTAAATTTTACACAAATAACGTAGCAGACACTAACGTGCTGAGAAAGAAAAGAATGAAGTTTCTTTCATGGAAAGAAATAAAATCATGGATGGATCAAACAACCAAGTTTTGTTTGGGCAAACATCAAAATATCACCATATTTTGTGATGCATTAGCAGGTTAGCAGTACTTTAAAAAAAAATATCCAAATTAATAAAAACAACATACACACTGATTCGCTAGTAACATAAGAGTTCTCTCCAGCACTCTGGTATTAGAATTTATGTACAAAAATGTCTCTTCAATACATCACATTTACTTACATGATCTTCATTACGATAGTATGTTAAAACAGAACACACAAAAAACCCCAACCAAACCCAAAAATCACTAGTTGCAGTCAAAATTTTATTTTCTGAATTCTTTCTGAATTTTTAGTACCAGTTGTTTTTAAGCATCTGGTTTCTGTATGTGCTAAGAAAGATTTAGTAATAAACCAATAGCGATGAATAAAAAGTTAAAAAATATATAGTTTCGTAAGTGGAGAGAAGCACATAATTTCATGTTTTGGTCCCACTATCTTCATTTCATAATAACCTATAATCACTTATTTGCTCAAACCTATTCGCTTATTCCTTTCAGAAAAAGCTACAGTGATCCATCTGCATTCCTTCAAGCACTTTTGCATACCTGAGGAGGAGGTCACAGAGGAAGTTGTATCCTTGCCATATCCTAAAATCATCCAACAACGTTTGGGATACATCACTGGAGTCTTTGAGAAAACAAGAAAGTCCAGCAAACATCTCAACTATTTCTAGGGGAGAAAGGTCATCAGACTGCTGCATGTTCTGAACACATGTGGACAAACATTCCTTTTCTGAAAAAAATCGCAATTAAGAAGTTTAGAATTTTACTGACATTAATCACAGCAAGAAGCTTAACTAGTACAAGAAACATGGCAATAAGGTAACTGTTATTTAACTATCTCTTATCACATAACATTTAATATCACAGAGCACTTGAAGATGAGTAGGATTCTCAAGTGGCTTTGGATCTGAACCCTAACCTCTTTTTGCCAATCCCTTCCTCCCTTTTATAATCTTTACTCTTGTAGAAGACTGTACAGACAAATACTGTTTTTACCTTAGAAGTCTGACCAGATAACGCAGTAGATTAAAAAGACAAGTATGGCAACTGTAAATAATTCTAAACCATCTTTTTTTCTTTTAAAACACAGTTATACAAAGTCTTACGCTACTCTGGTTAGCATTTCTTTGGCTGGCGTATTTGCTTTCCCAGTAAGTCTTGATCAAAGAGAGACAGCTTGTCTCCTTCTGCATACCTCTGCCACTCCATCAGTTCATTGGTCAGTTGCAAAAAGCTTTCCCAAATCTATAGTCAGATTTTAGGTTGCACTCCTGTTTTAAAGATGCTCCCTTCAATTATCTGCTATTTTAACTTTGCAGCATGTGCAAGACAAGTGCAAATCTTTCTAGCTAGACTGGTAACAAAATGTCTCAGAGATCAAATCAAAGCATGAGACAGTGAAAGGATGCTCCTTTGCATATGATAAAATGTCTTTAACTTTTTTCTTGAATATGAGATGAGCCTCTTGACAGATGTTATCTCTTAAATCAGGTTTATTTTTTTATCAAGAAGTGAGAGGGAATGCCAACTGGTTTTCTTTTTAAGATTTTATTTCACTTTTTAAAGAACCTAGAATATCTTTTGATATGCCAGTCTCACTCCTCTGTGGATCAAGCCCGTAGAGAAGCGATAATGGTAGTAGCTGCAATATGCCGAATGACACAGTCAAACTCAGTTATTTTCTTTGTCGTGCTTCATAATGTTTTCACATATATACATACACCTTCTACCATCATCAAACACCCACCAGAATGCTGTTACAGATGCAGGCAAAATACCTATCGCCTTTTAAGTCCTATCTGAAAATACTGAACTGCTGACTATTTTGTGCTTCCAAGGGATACTGTACACTCACATCTTTCTGACTGGAATTAAAACGTGCTGCTAGCACAAGAAAAAACACAGACTGAAATTTTCTGTGAAGTATGTGGGAGCAGGGTGATGTATTTCACAAACTGTCAAAATGGTTGTGTGCAGCTTTGTAACTACTTGCTCTCCAGGGTGTGAGGAAATTGTGGGTTTCTTTTTTTCCAGTAGGTGTACACTGCTAAAATGTATGATAAGGATGTTCGTTCACTTCAACAGTCACTCCAATCTAAAAACTACAAATGCTTCTACGTGGTCCTACAGTCTAAAAGCCCTAAATACAATATTACCAACAGATTCTACCAAATTTCCTACCCAAAATCCTACATACCTGAACACCAATGCAGTTTTAAATTAATACAACACGAGTACTTCGTATGCAAAACTGCTCCTGGGCAGCTAGTATCCTCTCCAACATCAGTTAGCATCTCACTTTGCTCTCACAAATTCTTTGTCATGAACCAGCTTGGCAGCTGCCCTTGCCGAACAGACCGTAACCAGTCCCTTGTAAAGATACATGATGAATAAAGTACTCCTTAAATTAGCTACCAAAATCTGTAACCAGCTACAGAAATACCCCTGTATGCTACAGTTTCTATGCCTGAAACAGTCAGGATGCTGTTTGTCTCAAAAAAGGACAGGACACGACACAGAACAGAATGATTCTGGCTGACAAATTCAGTCATTTGGTGGCTGGCAGGTTGGATTAAGCCCATGAGATGATTTTATTTTGGCCTTCAAGAAGGCATAAAACCTGCAAACTGTAAACTGTATGGCAAGGTGGGGAAGACAAGGGCCCACCAGAAGAAACGCAGGCTGGCTGAGTAGTCAGCAATCTAGTCAAGTCAGCCAACCAGGAAAACGTAGGTACTGCAAACCCATCCAGCAGCCAGGCTCTTCCCAGCTGTGTCCCAAAATCTCTGCACTTGGTTGTGACGCAGGCTCTAGGACAAGCTACATGTAAGCTTCCTAGGAGCACCAGTACTGCGAGACCACCTCCTTCGGGCATAGGCGTGGGTCTCAGCCAAGCGAAAGAGAGCCTCTCCCTGGGCCAGGCCCTAGGGATGACATCCTTGGGTTAGCGACTCCACAGGGAAGCTAGGCTGGATCACAGGGGAGGAAGCCAGTTGGTTGCTCCATCTGTCAGCACTCGGAGATTCACACTGAAGTGTTTCTGTGCCCATACACCATGCTCCCTCAAGCATTTCCTAGTGCCTGCATTATACAGGTTTTGCTGTTACCAGGGTATGCCACCCGCTATGTCCTGGATAATGGAGAGTACATTGCAAGTTGTAACAGTCTCACCCAGCCTCTTCCTGCAAAAGCAAAATGTTTGGGAGAAAAAAATTTTCTCCCAGCATACCCAAATTCGCTCTCCCCGGTTTGCGTAACACACCAGTATTTACTACAGGGCAGCAGCTTTCATGGACTTCTAATAGCTCTAACTGTGTCAGCAGGACACATGGACCTGGTTCCTCTTCCTGTGGCTTCCTCAGACGTCTCTACGCTTTTATTGCCAGTTAGAGTGGTACCCAGACAGGCAGCTGTAAACTGGACACTGATAGCTTACCTTGTGCCTCTACAAGGGGCTGCTGGTGCTAATTCAAGCGCAGGACTGAAAACAACTAGCTCCTGTTAAGAATTAATGCTCGCAGCCAGAATTACAAACTTATGCATCTTCCCAGTCAATATTTTTCAATACAGGCAGTTACTGATGTTACTGAAAGCCTGTCCTCTTGGTCATCATAAAGTCTACACCAAAACATAAGGGGAAACTCTAACCTTCAATGTTAAGTTGAAATGTGGATAAGGCAGACTCAGCTACCAGCATCTCTCTCACTAAACAAATGCTCTGAAATTTTACCTGTATGTAAATACAATGTCCAAACAAAAAAACCTGGAAGCTTTCCTTGATCTGTTATTTTTGTGCCTATTTCCTAACTAAGAAAACTATGAAAGAAGAACAACAGAAAAAAGACCAACAAATAATACTGGATAAGGACACATACCATGAATGTATTTCACTACATTGACACTAAGGCCATGACGTGATATGGTCATTAGTACTTCCCCTGCACTCTTCCTCCAAGGCAGATTATAGGGAGGGCACCATGAGGTTATTGCACTGAATAGAAGCTGGAGATCATCCTTTTGAGCCAGTTCTTCCGCAGGGGACACAAAACTGCACAATTTTACTAGGATCTGAAATAATAAGTCATTAAATATCTAGCATTAATACCCTGATCATTGCTATTTTTGTCCAGGCTTAGTAAAAGGCGAAACATTCTTCCATTAGCATATACATCAAAAAAGGTAACGCGCTGTTTTCCCTTTGTTTCTGTAATTTGAATTGAAGAAAGGTTATTCAACACATGGTTATTTCAAGTCTTACTTCAGTTTAAAATGACTAGCAAAACGTCATCAGCAGAGTTTAAATCTCTTAGGCTGACACAGCGTACTTGTGTGGATACCAGGCTGTTCCGTTCCTGGAGAATCTGCCAGTTACAGGTCTAAATGCTGCAGTGAGGCAGAGGCTCTGCAAAGCGAACTCTTTTGTCCCTTCCTAATGCAGGAAGAAGGCTATCGATGGGTGGCTGGCAGAGCTGCATCCATAACATCTTGGCCAAATGAAAACAGGCAAAACAATGTGGCAGGAAAGGCTACAGCACTACTGTACACCTACCTGAATAACCGTCACCTGGATCTCTATTTCCAGGTTACCACAAACAAGAAAAAATGCAGCCACGCAACCAAAATTATTATGTTGCACTCCCTTTTCTGCATGTTTTGAGGACATCTGATGTCCATTTTGTGTCTTGTGCAAAAAAAGCTGAGTCTCCCTCTCAGAAAACTGGAGGAAGACTTTGCAAGGCTGTCTGCATACGGAGGAGGAGGTTTGGAAGCTATCTGAAACCTCACCCATTCCAGCCAGCTCATTCAGGAGCACCACGTTACAGGCCTTGAAGAGGGACAGAAAAGTAGCTGAGTGGTAACGTACTGTGGGGAAACCCATGTGGTAACATTGATTATTCATTAACTCTGATGACTGAAACACAGCAAAGCAATTTCTGAAAGATAGCTCACAGCACATCGTGATTGCTGCTTTGGAAGACAGCCTGTAGTATTTAGACAAAAGAGAGACAAATGGGTATGTTCTCATATAGCGTTTGCTACTGGGCAGACACTGCGGCTAGTAATTGCGGGAATAGGGCTCATCTTTATTTCTATAGTGCAGGTACCAAAATGCCTCTAAGATGTTCTATTTACAAATTTTAGCACTGCCTTCAAATCCCTGAAGGACGTGATTGCTGACAGAGCTCTATGGTTTTGCATAAGTGGCTACAATAAACCTACACAGAGATGCATCCAACCTGCACGTGGAAATTGTTAGTAAGACCATTGGCCCCTTTCTACCAGTAACCGTCAGCTCCTAAAATCTTCATCAGGAAAACATATGGGAATTTCCTTGCAAGATCTCCAGCGAAACCAGGAGCAGGTCAGATGGAGTCCCTGGTCTCCCTGGCAAATCTGGGGGATAATTGTAACAGTAACTGCAAGCTCAGATGGTTCCCATATTTAAATTCTTTGTTTCCATATTCATGCTGTATTTCCATAATTAAAGGAAAAATATGTTAAATTAATTCAAAGATTATTATCAATTCTAACAGTTTTTACTATGTCTATTTCAATCAGTAATTGCCAAAGATATCAGAGACTAGGACCAGTTAGATTAAAACAGAATAGGCAACATATTGCTCCTTTTAAGCATCTGCACAGAAGAGTTGCACACATTTTTGTGGAGGAGACATTTGCCAAGGACAAAAACCACAGGGGGAGTGGAAATTTAACCCCAACTGTGCTTGCAGGAAAATCCATCTTACTCTGAGCCATCAGTTTACGAAAATCAAGGAAGAGCAAAACCTAGTTCAAGTGAAAAGTTTCCAGACTTTTCTCACATGAAGCATTTCCATTCCTCTTGCAAAGTCCATGACCTATTTGACCTTTCTTACCTGTACAAAGACTTTCTGTAGTAGCGCTCGGCGCTCTGCGAGAGGTAGTTCATTCTGTGCTCCTCCAACTACCTCAGGCACATGTGGAAGGTCAAAAAACAGATATAGACATTTAACAAGTGTGGAAGGCACTGACATTGTAGTCATGCAGTCCACGGTTTTCTGGGGAAAAAGAAAACAGAGCAAAAAAAAAAAAACCAGTTCAGCATATTACTATATTCAAAAAGTCACGCTCCTATAATGCAGTTGACTCAAATGCTGGGGGTTTTTTGGTTTTTTTTTTTATTTTTCCTTTCTCACACCTGTGGTGAGGTGTCCACACAGCAGTACAGATTCACCATCTATTCGTAAATGCCTACCTGAACAGTAACCTTAAAAATAGGATCATAATTTATTTACATGACAACAGCACTTAACAGACAGTTTGGAGCAATCACCGCACAGGACAGAAACAAAAGCTGACAGTCTCTGCCAATAGAAGCTTACAAGTTAATTACAAGACCTTCAGGCAACCCCTCATTAGCTATCTATTCTTTGTAGCAGTAGAAATGGGAGTGGGAAGAGGACTATTCTATACTCTCACTTGGCAAGAAGGTATAAGCAGGCATAAGGAGCAAGGTAGTAGAAAACATGAAAGCATCAGTGGGAAGAAAAGACAAACTGGGGTGGAGGCTGGTGACATACTAAACACAGATAACATGATGTGCTGAATTATAAAGGCAGATTAGAGCAGAAAGAACAAATCACGCAGCTGTCCAGTACATTGCCAGAGATTGGCTCTCTGATGGAGGGCAGCACCAAGAGCAGAGGCAGTGAAGATTCATATCACCACTGCTGCTGGCTTCTCTTTTCACAACTGCTGCTGCCCTCCTTGAATGGGGAGCCCACGTTCAAGTGATTTAGGTGCTGTATGTGACATGTATCTCATGGAGCACCAAGCAGCAGCATGCAAAAGAAGTCTTTGGGGAACAATAAGAGTTGCATGCATGATTCAAGAGAACATTATAAATTAAAGTTCCTAAATGATTTTCTTAGGCAACTGAAACCACACGGAGATAAAGCAGAAGTTCTGTGGCAGTATAACAGAAAAAGGGTCTTAACACAGAAAGCAGAATATAGTTACATCTTTTAATGCATGTTCATGTGGCTCATTATTTTACTGCTTTTGTCTCTCCCACCCCGCAATTTATTTTTAGCCTTGCTGGTTAAGACTAACCTGTCCTGATGAAGCTAGTAAATTGATTGTGGTGAGCAGCATCCAACCTCTACTTGCTTCTTCACTTTGATTGACCTCCAGAAACTGGACTATAGCACGACTTGCAGCCTCTGTAGGGAACAGTTAAAAAAACTGCAATAAGAATTCAGTCTGACAAGTCTGCAGAAGGAAACACGTCCTCTTAGCAGTCCTGGGTGCTGAGCATAAATTCACCTCTGCAGCACTGCTTGAAAAATGTAGGCTTAGGCCTACACTCTCCAGACACACATTCCAGTCTTCCACATGCACTTGGCTTTGACAGTAGCAAGGCTGCAAAAAGTACTTTTTTAGGTCATGCAACATCCTTTAAACCAGCAGACAGATTTCAGTAACATGCAGCAACTTTTGTTTGAGTATTTTGGCTTTATCAAATACAACATACTCTTTTCCAGAGACATGAAGTCACCATCACTTAGTGGTCTCAGTGGGAAAAGGTGATATTCAATCTCTGAAAAAAAGCACTGCACTGAAACAACAGTGCAGAGCACAATGGGAAAATACTGGAGGGAAAGAGATGTGCAGAAAGACAAAAGGAATGAAAAACCAGAACAAAAAGTAAAATTAAGACGAAGATCAGCAATTAACACATCCTCATCCTAGATTTTTTGGAAAATGAAAACGCGAACAACTTATAGCTAATTCTTACAATCCGGGGGCCACTTCTGGAACTAGATGCTATTCTGTATCAGTCAGAGCCAAAGATAAACATTCAGCCTAGTAAACAAGTTATCAGCCTCAATAAATAAATCAACAGAAAATGCAATCCTATTTCACTGCCGTCTAAATACACACTTGTTATGTTAAGAAATCTATAATGCCCGTCATAGTGGCTGTCCATTACCCTTAAGGGAAATCTGAAACCATTTTTCATTAACAACTGCATATCAATCATCTTCAATGCTTTTAGCGTCAACTAGGACAGAAAAGGAAGGTGTATAATATTGCTTAAAAGAGGAATTACAAAAGAATTACTAGCAGAGGAATAAATCAGCAACTGAAGAAAAATCCCATTTTAATCTCGGTTTGTTTACTTCATCTGCTGTCAAGATTCCCCAGCACGTACCCGTGACGAAGTTTGTTCTAAAGTAAACACATTTTATATGGCAAATTACTTATCAAACTTCTAGCATTTATCGCACTGAAATAATAATTTTCTGGAGCACCAGACTGTATGCTGAGCTGGACTAGTAAACCTTTGAAGCAGATGATCCTAGAAGATGTCTACAGTTGTTTGCTTTACATTCCTAACATTAACTTTTCCCAAGAGAGACTACCACCACACAGAGCCAACCCCAACAGCCTCTTTGCTGGTGTTGGTACACTCTGTGTACTGGTGAATCAACGTAATAAAAATCAAGGTGTAAAGAAACTTTTATCAACAGGCAGACAGCTGCTAGATGAAGAGAAGTGATTACCGCCCTCTGCACAGTGCTTGTTAGATCACGTGTGGAATGCTGAGTCCAGCTGCAGTTCCAAACCAATACAGGGAAGACAATGATCAACAGGAGTTCAGCTGAGGGCCACTGAGATGTCTGGAGGCTGGAGCACCAACCCTGTGAGGAGAGGCTGAGGAACCAGGGCTGACTCAGCTGGGAGACCGAACAGCCTCGGAGCTGGTCTCTTGACAGCACTGCATGGCTGGAGTGTGAGAGACAGCAGGCTTATACCAAGAGAGTTTCAGACTGCATATAAGGAGAAATTTCCCCCAACCCAAGGACAGAGATGCACTGCGACAGTGCCCAGAGAGGTTGTGCTGTCTCCAGCCTCGGAGGTTTTCAAGAAATGACAGGACTGACCACAACCTGGTCCCATCTCACAGTTGGTTTGACTGTGAGCAGCAGGTCAGACAACAGACCTCTCCTATTCTATGATTTTCTCTCACACAGAAAAAGATCTGTTTGGTGTCTCACTCAGAGGGATTTCACGTGACCCATGCCGATAATCATTTCATTCCCTTCCAGTGCAAAGAGATGTATTTTTCCCTAAAGGCCAGAAACCCTTTTATAGTCATAATCCTAGAAAAAAGATAAAGACAGACAGATTTAAGGTAAAAAAAATCCAGATTTGGTTCACTTGTACAATGGCTATTTTCACATGTTTTTGTTTTGCAGCCTTATTCCCGTAACAGGTTTGTGTACAAACCACTGGCTCTTCCAATTCTGGTGCTGAAGTAAAGCGAGGCACCTACCAAATCCCTGCCTGAGACAGACTGAGATTAAACAAAGCCTAAAATACACAGGTGAAAGGTAAGGCAATTTTTAAAACTCACACAAATGCAGACATGCAGCAACTTCCCAGCACGCTGACCTGAAGTATCTGGTGGGCACTTTGTTTTCCAAAACCATCGGTGCGAAACACTGGCTGGATGGTTGGGTGTACGAGCAGACCAACTTCGAAAGCACAACAGCCATGCCACAGCCAGAGTTCCTACACCGGAGGCATACGCAAAATGCCAGAATGGCTGGCAAAAGCCACTTTCCTAAATTCTGAGTGTCAGGCGTGTCTAAAGCACGTGCTTCTTCTACAACGATAGTGACCCACCAGCCCAACGCTACGTGCCATTTAGTAGGCCTGTTCTCTTTCTGTCTGACCACAGAGCTGGGCAATCAGTCTCTGACTGGTACCAAGCAGGGCGTGCACAGCCTCTTTTAGGCATAGTCTCCAAAATCCAGCTGTGGAACAGGGGCTCTTTTAGTCATCTTTGAAAGTGAGACCCAAGGGTTAAGTATATGCTTCTGAAAAAGTTGTCATGCTGCTGGCATCCTAAATGGCATAGCAGTTGAACACTATAAATAGCAGTTTCAAAACTGTCAGTCTTAATTAAGCACTACCTAAAACACAGACAGCATTTTAAGTGCAGGAAGAAATTCTCTTGTCATCTGTTCTGAGCAAATTTGATAGCACTATCATTTAAGATTAATTTCCATCATCAGCGCTAGTCTTAATTTATTTCTTGTACCTTTTCCCTGGTTTTGAAGCCCTCAAGTCATCTTTTTAATATAACTTCCTCTGTGTGCCCCACCCAGATGTCCTTAGCCCTTCAACTTCTGCAAAACAAACCTCTGAATTTAGGATTGGGATATGCTAGCTAGTAAAACCAGTAAAAGAGTAAAGAGAAAAACCTATAAAATAAAATGTAAGTATACGTATCTTGACAACCGTGCAGCATGTACGCCTAAGTATGACCACAATTACGTAGTTATACGGGTAATACACATTATTCAGATTTTTCATCATGGATTCAGTATATATGGGATAGAGGCTTGGTAGAATAAAACACCAGAATTTGTTTCAAACGTAAGAGATGACATGGGTCCTTTAAATCCTGGACTTCAGAAACACAGCAGATGGAAAGCAATGGGATCGGACTCATTCAGGTTGCTAGCAAAAAGCAGCACTGCAGTACAAGTAATGCTATTGCCTATAGCAATAGCAGTAAGGACAAACTCAGTACACAATAGTTTTAGTTAGATATTCTAGTACCACAAACAGCATATAATAACGTCATCAGACTTTTGCATAGCTTACTCTTATCCTAGAGTGGAATGTTAGTGAAAAAATATCTGTGCGTATGCCAATGGCAGAGTGGGGGGAGTGGGAAGTATGGATGGGTGTGTCAGGGGGGTGGTGGGGAACAAGCAGAAGTCAGGGACCCCTTCTCTATTCGAGCCTTCAAGAAGTCTCTACTACTTCCAGGGAATGCCTGGAAACACAGTTTCTATTGTTTAAGCTCTAGGTATCTACCTAGAGTTAAAGAATACACATCGTTCCAACTGCCTAGATAGCAAGAGAGAAGTATCAACCCAAACAAAAAAGGGATGGCAAAAAGCCTTCCTTCAATCATCAGGAACAGTGCAGTGCTGTCGTCACAAGCGGCAGATATGAAGTGGCTGATGCCTTTGCAGTGTGCAGAAACAGAGGGCTGCTCGTCCAAAGATAAGCAACTCAACTGTGCCAGCATTTAGCCTCACTAACCCAGCCAATAAAAGAACAGGCTTTCTAGGATCTCTTGGAAAGGCACTATATTGCACTACACTTGCCTTGCAGAAGATCTGGTAAAGAGCATCAAAAATAACTTGAAGGTTAACCAAAAGTAACAAGATGTAGCTGTCATTGGTCAGAACTGACTCCTGATGAGTAGCTGACAGGATACTGCTTCCCTTTCAGCGCAATTTCAATAAATTCAACACAGAATCACCCTGTCACCCGAAGTACAGAAAAGCATATACATATATATATATATATACACACACAATGAAAAAAACAAGACAAGTGTAGTCACAGCATGTGAGATCATTTCCAATATACTCTCTTCTTGAAAGCAGAAAAGTTAACTAACATACAAAAAAAAAAGCCTGAAAGCAGCCCCTAAGTCAGCTTATTTTCGCGAGAAAGATCCTCAACTCTTCAAAGAGAAGCAGACACTACAAGTAACACTATCAGGAAAACTTCAGACTTCATTATGGGAAGAGCCTATAGTAGAAGCTAAGTAGCTTCCTTTAACTACTACAGTAACTTACCATAAAAGCGAGATGGACTTGAACAAATAACTCTAACTCTTGTGTATTTAGGACAAATAAATAAAATTAGTTCCACTGATGTGATAGAGGTAAACTGCAATAAAAATGAACAATAAAAGAAGTGTTTGCAAATCAATGGAATTTTAAAAGGAATAAAGGTAGGCATTGTCAGAGGCCAAATACAAACCCATGATGTGGTTTTCTGCAATGGTTAAACATTATGATGATGCATGTTTATCAACTTGGTCTCCCAAAGCGGTTTGAAGATGAGATAATGGTAGTCTTTCAGCAGATCTGTTAGAGAAAGGCCTAAAGAGCTTAAAAGCATTTTCACTGGTGAAACAGTCTGAGTAGATCAGTGATAGTAAGAGGAAGAGAAAGAAAGGGGGGGGGAACCTCAAAAGACCAACCAAACAAAAAAGCCAAGAAACAAAACCACCACAAGATTCAGAGGATATAAACTATAACCGAAAATGTTGTTTCTGGAGGTAGGAGGGATTAGCTGAACAGTCTAGAAGTATGGTAAAAATAAATTTAGCATTAAATAGTAAATACTGAGACAAATAACATACAGAGAATGTTCCAAATATGGAATGAAACATTGACTGAAATCTACAAAGCACGATAAACTAAATTGAATTTAAAAGGTGCTTAAAACAGTGATGTACACAGACTAGCAACACATGAAATCATAAAAGAAACCCCAACAAAACACCCCAAACTTTTGAAATTGACCTTGAAAGGAGGTTAAAATGTTCCAGCCCTGTGATGAACCATGTTCACTTTCTCATTCTTCGGTTTTCTACCCTGCTGCACAGGTTTCACGGATTGTCCCCAAAATCACTTACTCATATTCTGACTGGGGAAGAACCAGGACTGCCCATCACTAAAGGAATCATTCTGAACCTCCATGTGATATCAAGTGTTTATATATCCTAATGCATTAAATAATGAGAGCTGTCAGTATGTCATTGGATGTGCCTGAAATGCAGACAACATAGGACTGAATTAGAAACCAATTTTAGTAAACACGGAATAACCACTCCAAGGAACTAAATCACAGGTTTGCATATCCTCAACTGCTGTGAGAAGCCGTTAAGAGCGAGAGAGAAAGACACACTCTGTAGTTGCCCTGTTTCTTACTTTCTGTTCATTAGTGACCGCACATCATCAGCAAGAACCCACTGCTCCTTTACACGGGTTCACTGTTTGACATGGGGAGGACAGCTTTATCCCCTTACCTTTAAGTTTGCAACGTGAAACTATCCAGTAGTTGGAATTTCTCATGTACAAGGTATGGGTACTCACTGAAATGACAAACCAAAAGGTCCCTGCTCACAGAACCTGTGGCACAGAGAGAACGGCTCTCCCACCTATCTGCACACCGGCCACCTCCACAATGGGGACGGGTACCACACTCCACCATGCATCAGCCCAGCTAGTCACCTTGAAAGGGCACAAAAATCCCAGTGTCCGCGCCAGAGGGATCGCCTGAACTAATCTCCCCTGCCGTATGCTTGTCTTTGCACTGGGTCTAAATTATGATGATGTGCCAAACACTCTAGGACATACCCTTGAAATACTGGCAAAAATTAGAGAGGAACCAATTGCATCCAGGGTATGTCTTTTGAAAAATATATGAAGTAAAGTTGTTGCTTCCCTTTCAGCATCAGCAGCTGAAGTAGTCATTAGTAGCCACATCTATTCTACCAAGATTCCAGCTGTTCCTGTCCCTTTCTTGAGAAGTCTATTTATTTCAGCCCTGAGCCAGATGCACTTGCTCCCAAAAGAAAGGCTCATTTTGGGACTGAGAATAAGCTAGAAATAGATGTTTGAACATACGTTTTAGCATAGTACTACCACAACTTTTTGATCAATTCACACATGAAATTGGATTTGTGGAAAATTTGGCAGCTAAAAATCTCAAGTATATAGAGCTATCTCAACCATGACCCTACCATCTTCTCAAACAGACTACATACCCCGGGGCAAGGGAAACCATGCACTAAGCCTCAAAGATATGGTTACTGCTGTCACCTGCAAATTATCACTGTTGTACAGCAGAGACTTGCGTGTACACGATAATTTAACTCAATTTTAACTGCTTTGTTTTTCTTACTCCAAGGTTACATCCATACTAGAGAAACAAGACAGTTGAAAGTGTAGTTGAACTCATAACTACAATGGCCATGTTCAGAGACTACTTAAGATAGGGTGCTGGCACAGTTACTACTGAATCACGAAACGCGGTTCTGAGAAAACTAGTACAGTCTGCCAAGAATAACTGAGATATGCCTCCACGATGGCAGGCATGACTCACATAGCTATTAGCATAAATATTCAAAGGCCTGATGAAAAAAATTGCCCTGTGCTCCATTATGAATTTGGGGGGGGAGACAAAAAACCAAAAACCACCAACCACCCAAACAAAAAAAACACCAACACACCAACAAGTAAGATTTAATCATACCACATTCCCAACTGTAAAATACCACCAACAATTTATCTCTTTATAGATAGAAAACAAGTTCTTGTAAAATTTCTTCCCTTTTGTTAACTATCTTAAGTTGACTTTTGGTAACATTTCTATGGAAAGCTTGTCTCTAAAACAAGCCCAGCGATTTTGTTGACTTAAATGGAGCACTTCAAACCATCAGGAATTTGGACTTGGATATTACCAGAGACATTTCCTGCATATAGTTGTTACTGAAGTTTTTCACTTTTAAAAACATTCTAGGAGATATAATTACCTGTTATTAGCTATTAAGGTATGCTGTATCTTTTTGTTTGGCACACAAAAAGAATATAAGTTTTTTAAAAAAAAAAAAGAGCAAAAGCCTTCACAATCCATAGACACAATATTACGTTTTTAACATAAAGCGTATTCTAAAAAGCCAAGAATTTCTATTATTTTTTTCAGTATCATACAAAACGTGTATATAGCTCTAAACAGTTCAACACAGAAGTCTGCAAACTATGAGTTTTAACAGCTTGTTAATTGGTCATTTCTGGAGAGCAAACTGCAACTCCCTGGTCCCACCAAGAGTCACAATGCAACTGCAGAACATGGACCTCTCAGGCCTCCTTACTGAAGTCTGGAAAGGGTTCACTGACCGAAGTAATAGCAATCTTGATAACAAAGGAAAAATGACTGCTTTCCATTTTAACAAAAACATTGGTACTCATTACATTAGAGCTTAGAAAAGTACCAAGCTGTCTTTTAAGTCATTGTAGTTAAGTTTCCAAGTGAGGCAGAAAATAAGAAAACCTGCAAAAACCAACAGCGACAACAACAGTATCTACCTCTGACCTGTGAGTTTTCAAGGATGACAACTGGATTATCTTGGAATAACAAGCAGAGGTATGGCTTAAGTAATAAACACACAAAAATGGCCATTCTTAGCAGCATCCAACTGACTAGCAGGCATAACAGATGTTCCCCAGAAAAAAGGTCAAACAAACACCACCATCCTGCCAGCACGGCTGTTGGACATTCATTCCCCCTCAATACCCAAAGAAAAGACTATTTACCCACAGAGAACAGGTTTTGTCTACGATATCTGTTTAGCCATCTGGAATGTTTCACTGTTAGTCACCCTACTTAAAATGGAAAGAAACTGTAATTGGCACAGTTTATGACTCCTGACTTCATGCGTAATAATTTGCCTTTTTCAGCCCGCTATTTCCTTATTTACCACCAAAATCCAAACTGAGAAGCCAGCACAGGTCTCAGAATTATCCAGACAAATCTTCTTACTTCTCAGAAGCGCTCTCTTCAGAAGAGGAAATCAAAGAGGAAAGTTAACAAAACATGCCTTCTTGGTGCACTGTCCTTAATATGCAACTCCCAATACGCGGTCAGGCTCTGACACATTCAGGGTTCGACAGAACCAAATTTCACCCTGACATATAATCAACAGACCAAAACAGGCCCCTAACTAACATATTTCTACGGCTGGCAGTGTTAGTCCTACTGTGGGACTCACTGTACTTTCACACCTTACTAGCTTCCAAGCCAACAGCTGATTTAAAACGCATGTTTTTGCAATGTTAAATATCCAAGGGACAAAACACACTACCAACAGGCACCCCCGCAAGATACAGAAGCTGTCCACATGCATGTTCTTGGTCTCCTTCTACTAGTAGGTGATGTAACTTTGGTTTCTCTTTGATGTGTTGTCGAGTTTGTGGAACTCTGTTTTCTCTGTAACCCTTGGAGGAAAACTCTAGCCTCCTCTTCCTCTCTCTCTCTCTCGGCCCAAAGCAATGGAAGACAACACATTTTTACTGCAAAGACTCAATTTCTGAGCCTGCACAGTTGCTGTGGGTGGCAGCTCATGGTATTCTGACTCATCTGAAATTCATGATGCATATCTCACAAAGCCCAAACTTGTCCCCCATGCAATACCTGTGGACTTATTCGATGCTCTCCGTCGAATTTCAGTCACCATCAACCGTGACACTTGAGTAGTAAACTGCAGGAGGTCAGAAAATTTTTCTATCATTGTACTTGGAGGAGCATTTCCAAACACCTAAAAGAAGAGAAAAATGGATGCATCAAGAAGTCATTCAGTTTGCAAGGATCACTACCTTTGTGAATGAATATTACTATTGAGATTCTGAGTTTTTGTTTTTGTGCTGCACTATTCATCACCGTACTGGTTTTCACAGTGCATGCATTCAGGGAGGTAAGATCTGAAGAATGACAGGCAGAAAGGGAATCACAAGTTTTCTTGCAAGGTGAAAACCTCACAGAGCCCCAAAAGACTGAGATTGCACATAATGGGATAAAGACTAGATACTACAGCAAATTCTCCAATAGGAGTTCTGTTTGTTAGAGCAACTCCTTTACTATCTGCTGGACCTAGATATTGTACAGGGGTCAACTGCGTGTACAGAACAATCTTCTAGATCGGGGATTAGGAAGTAGAACTGCTCTGTTAAGTCTTCCCTCGATAAACTGGCAATACCAGGAAGCCTCCCACGTTGCCAGCGTCCCAGGGCCTTACTCTCTTCTCTTGAGATCCTCCTGAACCTAACAGCAGTAGTTACTAGGGAATATTTTTTTTAAAATAAATTGTCACTTTAGTCTAGTAGCTTATTCTTCATGATTAAGCATTAATTTGGTAAATCATTTACTGACTCACATTTAACAGGGAGAAATGCATTAACTCTATGGTATTGCACTAAGCTATGGAACACAACATTATCTCAAAATGGATTAGCTAGTTGTTGAAGCAATTTACTTGTCATTCAAGACTGCACACAAAACGGTGTCTCCATCCACGCTTCTGATGTAAGCCTTGCACTGAAACAGTCACAGTAAAACCACAATATTCATTATCAAACAAAGCACACAATCCAAATTCTGGTACACGTCAGTGCTGAAAAAACAGAATAGCCTGCTAAACACCTGAACGGTCTCAATACTTCTCTGCTTGTTTACATTTTTCTCCCTGGTGGCTATTTACGAAACCTGCATGAATGTTACCTATGAGCCGGGATGCATAAAAGATTACAGTATTTTTCTAATAAAAATTTAATTCAACATGTTATATTTGCCTCTCAGAAAGAAGATGCGATCTACAGTAGTACAATTGATTTGGACTCAACAGCTGCTTCACCCTTGTCTCCTTTCCCTGGGTGACCCAGTTACACTATTACAGCTGAGCTGCTGACATACTTGACTGAGGTGACTCTTAGTCTAGGGACATCTAGTGAAATCCACAATACTACAGCCAACAGGGACGCAACATAACTGCGATACTGACTTACCTTGTAATCCCAAAGTTACTGAAGAAAACTTAAAAGGCAGAAGACAGAATAACCTTTGTCTAAGTTTGGCTTCTTGCTCCCCTTAGTATCAATTGCTCTGGCACTTTACAGAACAGCCAAAAATATTTTTCCTGCCTACTCACATTGCAAAGTCATGATGAAACACAGCCAGAAATACGACATTGAAATTGAACACTCAGTTTCCTCACAATAAAAATATTTTTCACCAGAAACTTAAGCATTTCTCATACAGGAAATTTCAATGACCATTATCAATAAAGAAAGCAACCAGGAGCCCAGCCACTACAGGTAGATGACTGTTTTTGACAGACCAAGAAAAATGCTCCTCATTTGGATTACCGAGCAACATTCTCAGCACAGACAACCTAAATTTCCCTAAACCCTTCACAAGACCTCCTTCTGCAGTTGTCTGCATCAGCTCCCAGTTCATCTGAGAGCCTCTAACAAGACTATAAGAAGGGAAGAGAGCCTCGAGGCTTGCGTGTTCACTGGTATAACCTAAGCAAGATTATCTAGACTAGAATGCACGTTGGAAGAGCATCTCACCATCATTAACTGTTTAAGACTCTTCCACTCAGACCAAGGAAAGAGGAAAAACTAACAGCTCTGTTACCTGTCCTGAGCTTACCTAGAATTGTCAGCAGATCCCAGGAAATGCAGCGAGCTCAAAGTTGACTGAAGTGAATGAACTGTTTTTCAATTAGCTGCCCCATAACCAAGTTTGCGCTATGTAGAACAAGCATCTGCATCGGACGTTAATATACTCTTTGACTTAAGGTGGTAGTAAAAACCAGGAACAGTATCTGAAACATTTTACTAGTAAATAATCTTTTTAATAAGGAACAGCAAGGCTCTTTCAAGAATACGTAGACAATGTACCACTTGTTCAAAACCAGCCTCTTCATCTTTCCATGCACTTTTTTCATATACTACAAATGTGTTACTACTGTGCCGGCAGAGCAATGCTTCCACAAATGCACTGAACTCTAAAAGGAGCCTTTTGAGTACTCTTCCAGAGGGCCAATCTTTTGTTAATTATGCACCGATTTAGCTTTTCATTACTACGTGATTCATCATTTCATAAGCCTCCCTGAACAACAAGAAAACAGAAATGGTCTGTAAACCCATTCGTTACCAGAACTAGCAAGATGGTTTAAACTACAGCACATTTGAGACCTGCTGTATCTATAAACCAAAGTTAAGAATGCTTTAGCTCCTTTGGATTCACTGATTAATAATCCTCAAAATATCAGGAAGAAAATGGAACTGTATTTCACACAAAACGTCAGATACCTCTGAAGAGAGGGAAAACAAAACAAAACAAAAAAAAAAAAACCCAACCAAAACAATACCCTCACACATGTTTAAGCAAGAAAGCCTCAGAAGAGCCCCTGGATACACTGGTTATTTAACTGGTTGTCCGTTGCTGGCCACTTGGATGCCTCTGGGAAGCAGGCTTACCTTCCTCACGCTAGATCTCCACATTCAGAAAAAATCATGCTTCTCCCAGAACTATTTCCTGGATTTCACATACACACACACACTCCCTGTTTCCAGCCAAACACACGCAGCTCCCGCTTCCAACAGCTCACTACTCTGCACAAGTGACATTCTGAGGTACACATCAAGGTGTGGCATGGAAGTCTTGATCTGAGCTCCACAATTTGCTTGGGGTTCTCCCCTCCTAACACAGACATCCCAATCTTGGACCAGACAATGCTTCTATGGTACACCATCACGGACTTCACTTAAGGCAGTTAGCACAAAAAGTACTCCATCTCACTTAAACCTGGTCAACAGAATACAGACAACTACACAAAGTAACGGACAGATTCCGAGTCTGAATTTGAATCAAGTTATTAACTGATAGTTTAAAACATTTGCAGCTAAGGTGTATGTTTGAAAAACAGGGAAAATCTTAAAAAGAAACTTCTAGCAATGTTTTAGTGTTTACTGTCAGAAAAAGTAGGTCTCGGGGGAAAGTCATCTCAGAATTCTGAATGAACCAAGATTTACCATATCTCCCACTGAAAATCTCATATATAAGACCCTTTGGAAAACAAAATATTTCTCCCGTTCTATTTTTTATTCCAACCAATTTCAGAGTTTGTCTTACTCTGACTCGCAGAGTTACTAAGCTAGCAGGATTGTTCCGAAACAAGCTGTACCACAGACAGTTGACGCTCCAGAAAAACACAAAAGGCCAAGGAAGCCACAGCAGACTCTGTAAGCCTCAAAAGAAGATGGTGGCATTAACCAGGAACCTAAAAAGGTAAACTGCAGAAGTAGAAATAAATAGATGACATCACAACTGCTCAGGCTCTTGAATGCAGGAAGACAAGAACACATTTACATGAAATGCAAGGAAAAAAATCCCCTTGAGACTAGTTAGGCAAGAGCTGATTTTGACAGAGTAAGAAGAAAACTTGGGGCTATCGATTCGTTTTTCGGAATGCTTCCACACACAAGCTGAATGAAGGAAAGACAGCGAAAGAGAACAAATGGTGCAAAGACATGAATCAACTACAACCAGGCTTCAACAGAGTCAAGTGGAGAGATCGAGAATTAGGACAAAGCCAGAAAGCTGTGTAGAGAAAAAAAAAAAAAGTGCAGTAAGAAAGAAAGGGGGAAAAGAGAAAAGGGAAAAACAACACAGAAATTAAAACTAAACTGTTTTTTTTCATCTCTGAAGTCTAATCAAAGTCTAAGGAAAGACTGCTGTACAGAAATAGGACATGCATTGCTGCACTAGTTTTTCTTAATCCCAGTTATATCACCAATTGTGATTTCTAGAGATATAATGCTACTGCAAGTAACTATCACAAGGCCAGAAAAAATTTCTTCTCCACCCACAGATTACAACTAAGTGCTGAAGCAGCTAGAGTGGGTATGTTCCCTTTTTCAGAAGCATCAGCCACCTATAGCCACCAGAGGGAGATTTCTAAGCATAACTGCATCAAAATAACCTTCACAGGCTCAAGATTAAGATTCTATTGTGCTAATTTGTAAGAACAAATTAAGAAAATCCATAACTAAAGGGCATACGATCCAAGCAGATAAATTAAAGAAGATGAACTGAGCTTACTTCTCCCAAACTCACACAACAGGTTACCAGTAGAACTAGGAATAAGTCCTAGGGCAACCGAATGACATTTAGGGGATCTATCCACTAAAGCATGCTACCTAGTAGACTGAAAATCCTATTAATACTATGCCGTGACCAGGATTAATTTTTTCTACACAGCATGTAAGCAGTTCAATGTCTAACACCATTATAAGCCACACTTTCAACAAAACAACAATTTAGAAGAGAGAAAGCCCAGTTGATTTTCCTGTCAAGGTTTTGCATTTTGGTTTTTGGATGATCCCAGTTCTCCACAGCAGCGTATAGAAGCACAAATCCATCACCCAAGAAGAGCTTCAGGAGTAAGGGTTCAGATCACAGCAGGAAAAAGAAAAGGAAAGCTAGAT
Organism: Stercorarius parasiticus; assembly: GCA_013396915.1. Taxonomy (NCBI): domain Eukaryota; kingdom Metazoa; phylum Chordata; class Aves; order Charadriiformes; family Stercorariidae; genus Stercorarius; species Stercorarius parasiticus. Next base: position 37,585 of record VWZL01001959.1, read on the forward strand.
CCGTACCTACTGCTCTTTCAAGACCCTAAAACTACTATCGAAGTTATTATGCACAATGAACTGAGTGACATAAGACGTCAGGAGGCTTTACCTCCTACTATTAATTCCCGTGACAGGTGTCACAGTCCTGCCTCCAAACAAAATCTCAATGCCTGAGCACAAAGGTGTAGTGAAATATGAATGGCACTGCACAAGTGGCTATGACATCTTCCCTACAGATTGCTTATTCAAAATCCCCCTTGTCCAAGAAGAGGGATTCAGACTCAATACATAGGAAAAGGGCTACAAGGGCAATGAGAATATAGAGAATTAATCACAAGAGGAGATTAAAACCATTCAGCTTGTGGCCTAGCAAAACCAAGTCTGACAGGAGGTATTATGATTGTTGAAACATACATCAGTACAACAAACGCGGAGAAGGGAGAAGATTTATTTAGACTCAAGGACAGTGCTGTCACACAAACAAGCGGGTATAAACTTGCTATGAGTAAGTTTAGGTTGGAAATCAGATGACTCAGTAATAGCAAGCTCTGCAGAAAAGCTCTGTGACAGTCGACATGCAACTGTGGATTGCACTTCAGAAAAAGTGGCAATAGAAGGAAATCTCCAATGGCAAGTTTATCCACTAACACAACACTATGTGAGAAGGGGAAAACTGAAAGGATGCCAACGGAAGAAAAGCTTCTGTTGTGCTAGAAACAAAGGCCTTGGGAACACAAAATATGAGCAGCCAATTCAAATAAAGAAAACCCCTCTTGCAGATTCTCTAGCTTACCCTGTTAAACACCGGCAACATCATGTAAAGTTTTTCTTCTTGTTCTTTCTGGGTCATGTGCCGTGGAGGATGACAGAGCTCTGTGAAGAGGCGACGCAGATGCATCAAGCCCAGCGCGTTATCCTGGGGGCTACACTCCTCCTGCCGTGGCCGGCCCATGATCCTCTTCACCATATTCATCTTGACTGACTTCTGGAAGCTCCCTTGTATCCTGTTCAGAAAGGTAAATGAACTCACTGAGTACAACAGATTGAGGCATTATTCCATCAAAACCTTTAAATGTATAGCACCCTCTCTTACAATAAGGACCACACTGCAGATAAGAGCATTAGCTAATTTTATATGCTAGGCATTGATTAGTACGTGCCTGGAGCATTTAAAGACAACCACAAAACTCTTTGGTACTTTTTATTAGGTGATTTTTATGATTCTTTGGTGCACGTTCACAGCATTTACAGCAGTGTTATCTACCTATCACAAAGTATTCTGAAAATAATTCTAGAATAAAATCAGTACCAGTTATGTACTTTAAAATCTAATTGAATTAGATCTTCAAACTCTCTCAGACATTGGCTTTATCAGACAGAGGCACACTTAAAATTTTTTCATTACTTTTCTACAGCAAACAGACAAGGCTATGCAATGAAGCTATTGTTCGTCTCACACCTCAGCTGTTGGGTTTGCAAAACACCTCAGTCTAATCCCTCCCAAAGCACAAGAAACTTGTTTTGGAATCACAGAATGGTTTGGATTGGAAGGGACCTTTAAAGATCATCTTTTCCAGCAGACGTCAGGGTGGCTGAAGTCCCCTAGCAGAATCAGGGCCTGCAAGTGTGATGCTTCCTGTAGTTGAAGTCAGAATACTTCATCAACGTCCTCCCCTTGATATGCGATCTGTAGTAAACACCAGCCACGAGGTTTCCTTCAGTGGCTTCATCTCTTAATTTTTACCCATAAACTCTCAATCCATTTATTGCCATCTTTCAAAAAAAGCACTGTGCAATCAATCCATTTTTTAATGTAGAGGGCAATACCCCCACCTCTCCTTCCTTGCCTAACCCTCTAAGCAGTTTCTAGCTATCAATTGCAGTGCTCCAATCGCGATTCATCCCACCAAGTTTCAGTGATGGTAGTCAGATTTCCAGCTCCTCCTGGTTGCTACCTATGCTGCGTGCAGCGGTATAGAAGCATTTCAGTTTATCAACTCTCTCACCTTTTTGGTGGAACGTTTTTGTAGGGTTGGGGTGCATTCATCACTACTCTGGTAGGTTCACTCATCCACCCTGCTGCTTGTGAGCACACAAGTGTCCCGGCTTTGAACCCCATCGCCCAAGCTCATTAGTCTAAAGTGTGATTCACTATGTCAGCCTATCTGCCCCCAAAGATTCTCTTTCCTCCTGAAAAGGTGGATCGATCCCATCTCTCCCTAGTAATCTGTATTCATCAAAGAATGTCCCGTGATCACAGAAGCTAAAGCTGGTGATGACATCAGCCATAAAGCCAGGCGTCTATCTGCATGTTATGTCGAACTCTGCTGCACCACTATCTCTGATTGGGAAGACGAAGTAGAAGGTCATTTGGGCAGCTGTCCTCTTCACTCACATGGCCCAGGGCTCTGAAGTCCTGCTCAATCTTGCCCGGGTTCTGCTTCTACTGTATCATTGGTGCCCACATGTTTTAAAACATCTCACAGATATGACACAGCATCTGTATTTAGCCCTGTATTAGTCTTCAAAACAACACGGGTCAAGTCTTCTGAATGGGAGACTGAAGTTTATCAAGCAGGACCTTGCACAAGGGTTGAGAGGGTCAGAGCAGATAAATCCCTCAACAGACGCAGACAATTGGACACTGCGGCAAAAGGGACTATTCTCATAACTACATTCAAGTAAGGAAAGGAGTAAAAGGGAAACAGAAACGGTTTCAGCTCCATACACGAAGTTAAGGGGAACAATGAAATACTCAACAGAATTGTAATGTCTACCTCTTGCTGCTTAAAGGCAAAGGTCAGTAACAGCTATAAAAATTGTTCAAGGGTAGAAAATGCCTCATGGCAAGAAACGTAAAGAACTTAATTATTTAAATAATCAAAAAGAGAGGTTACCATGAAAGGTCAATTATTAAAAGAAGTGATGATTCCAAATGTGCTGTGATTAGAGCAATGGAGGGAAAATATCCATTACTGAAGAACTCAAACTCAGAGATTAAGTCATGAGGAAAGACAGTAGTTGGGTGCTAAAGCCAGAAAAATAACACCAGCTACAAACAAGGACTACACTTTTAAAAGTGAAGATAATTAACCACTAGCAAGAAGAATTAACAGAAGAAACACATTCTTTAACCCAAGAACAAAATACATTTCTGGAACATCTTCATAAAACATTTTACTAACATGCAAGAAAAGTTAGAAACTGATGCTAACAAACATTTTGGTACAATGCAAAAAATCAATTTACGAAACAAGAACTCATCAAAAAAGCTAAGCTAATGTCCAAGCCAGCAACTGTCATCCTATGCTGGAAATTTGCATTGGCGTTTCATGTTTGAAGAAAAATGAGACAGAACTGGATGTCATCTTTTAACGTATTATTACACAGGTAACAGACTTCAAATTTGCATGATTCATGCATTTAAAAATGGAACAGCAAAGTTTCTGGAGGTGTTTCCTCCAGAAACCCACACCTTTTCCTGAACTATTCAGTTTGGGAACTCTTCTCTCACTGTAATAACATGGAAACTAACCAAAACGCGAAACAGAAAACTGCATCTGAGCCCAGTGAGACAAAACTTCACTGCCTAAGCAGCAAAGTGTGTACTTTCTTTTTCATAAAATCTTTTAAAGATAGTTTTTTTAATTTCTCTTTATGATTCACAAAATGCTGAGAATTCTACATCCAACACCCAAAATGCATGTTGCCATGGAATCCACCACGGCTGTAAGACTTTTGCTAGGGAGCCAATTTTTCTCTTAAATCCCATTGCTTCATTCAGGCTAAGCACACACCTAGAACAAGAATTTGCGCCGGTTCAGCCACACGGTTGTAGTTCTAGATCTGACAATTTTCTTATAGTCAGAGAAGTCCAAATAAATGCTATGCGCTATTTCCCCAGTAGCAGGAGCCTACTGGCATGGCTTCTCCAAAACGCAATCCACTTACCTCCACTGGGACAGTTTTAACCCAAAGGAATCACAAATTCAGAGAACGGTTAAAGTAGTTTTCACTTTCTCACACAGTCATGGCCCTTTCTGCCTATTCACCAGTGCAATCACATATTCAACCTCAATGTAAGAGATGGGACAGAGAGGAGGGGAGATGTAACACAGTGTAAATAATATCCAAATTATTAATTTCTCTCTTTTTTTTTTCTCCTACAAGTAACCCAAAAGACACTACAAAATTGATATATTCCATGTGTGTACTTAATTCAGTTGGAACTCCAATTTTCCCCCTGAAAAACTGCAACCCAAAAACCAATCACACCTAAATACCACAATGCTACAGAACTTCATATTCCTGTCCTAAAGGTGCCCCTGCAACACTCAAGAAAATCTTCCTCGAAAACACTGCTTTGGGAGTGTCCCTTACTATGAAGCATTCACTTCCTTGATGTTTTTCACAGATACAGAGTCCACGTTGCACTGTACAAAGTGAAGATGGGAGTAGTAACACTGACATTTACACATGGAGATCTTTGCAATATCTGCTGCTTTTCTTTGATGGTGTTACCTGCCCTCTGGATCAGCCTTTTCTGGCTGTATTTTCTGCTTGTTCTCAGTTTTCAGAAGCTTGTGAAGTCTACCCTCAATTCCACTGCAAATCAACTTGAATGTACACGTATATTAATTTCAAGCAGAGTAGATACTACTTGTAGAATTAGTCCACAGTCAAGTCCTACTATGTTTCTGTCCTACTAGAGAAAAAAAAGCTAGCACGGACTCCATACAACATCATCCAAAACATAATGCACATGAAATTTGAAAGAATTTCTGTGATTTACTTTTGCCAGTCCAAATACAGCGATATTTTTTCTTATTACCATGGCATAGATTATCTATGAAAATACAGGGAAGATAGCTGTGGGCTTGGGAAGCTCCCGCATTAGGCCCAAATCTTAGACTTGTAAGAATGATTATTCATGGTTTACAGCAGGCAAAAGCTTCCTCATTGTGAATCTCAGTACCAGAACTAACTTATCCTAAGAAAACACTGAGATGATTAAGGTCATCTAAAAGAAAAAAAATTAAAACTAAAATCCTCAGAGGAATGATACATTATAAATACTACACCAGAACATTACACATGTTCGCTGAGTGAAAGGACAGTGGTATGTTGCCACTATGTCCTGTATAAATATTTTGATTGAGGTTTTCTTTGTTTAGGCTTAGGCCTGCACAAGAGAAAGCAGTACACCTAAAACCTTTTACTACAAACAAAAAAACACCTAAAAGAAAGGAACCTTCCTATTCTACTAAGTGAAAGCATCTGCACAGTCTTCACAGTCAGCCGTGACACCATACATGACTTGAATTCAGCAGTAAGGCCTGGCAGTCTCCATAATGCCAAAAATTAAAGGATTCCAGGATCTTCAGCAACAGTCAAGTCACCCTTTCACAACTGCTTGCTTATAGCACATGACAATCAAGCGCCGTGCACAGCAAAAGCCTACAGGAAAAGAACCTTAAGAGAAGCAAACTCACAGGTTGGGGAACACCTATCTTGTAATTGCTTGTAGAGCTTGAATTTGGCCTAGCTCTATGCATACATTACAGTACAATCTTAAATTGCATACTCACTTCCTATAGTCCCCCAAAGGGTCTCCTGGCTCTCCAAGCAGACTGGCTGGACACAGCCCCCGCTTCACAATCGGCTGCTCAGTATTTTGTTACTTCATCCCTCCAAGGGTGATGCTACCTACGCTTTGGTTAGTGCAACCCAGACTGAAAGCCCGCTCTGCACACACAGCAACGCATCTCCTCAGGGGTTCTACTGTCCTGCTCATCACTGCCAGATCAGAACGCCTCACAGCTATTAAATCAACTTATTTTCATAAATCCACCTCACAGCATGGGCATGTTAATGGCCTCAATATACACACAGTAAACAGACACACACCTTACATTAAAATTGGTGCTGTCTTATCTGGATATCTAGTTTAAGAAACTTTGGAGAGTAGCTATTCCTACATGGCATCTTGTAATGCTTGAACCTTTCTGCTTGCTTGCACTGTTATCCCTTAGAGGCCAGATGACGCCCTTCTCCCTGTCAGCTTGTGATCTCGAAGCTAGACACCCAGTACACAAAGGATGAAATTAGAGAGCAACTCCAAAAACCTCATGAGGAGTTCTGTGGAAGAGGCAAGGACAGAAGCTGGTTCTCAAGAGAGGAGGCTCTCCCCTGCCTCATGTCCCCTCTTCTGGCATGTACAGCCCGGTGCAGCCACACATTCTTTACTACACTGCCCTGATGAGTTACTTCCCCCAGCAGGTCCAAGCAGGCACACTCCTCATAGGGAACCTCTGAGTTGGATGGTCCAGCTGTTGAGTATTTGACATTTTTAAGCTGAGTAAGAAGTTAAAAGTTATTTTGAAAGAGCAAACTAAGCAAGCGGAAGGTCTATAATGCAGCCTCACAGTGACAGGCACATGGTTTATCAAGAGGGTTGAAGCAGTTCAACCCACTGCACTCATCTTCTGCTACTTGGGCTAAAAAGGTGAATTAATGGCAGTTGCATATCATCATGCTCTGTATGGACCAAAACCAAAATAAGACACTTGATGAGTAGATTTCAAACATGCACAAAGACAGCAACAATAAAACTGCTGCTCTTGTAAAACACATTGCTGTTTTCTCCTAGTGGAAGAAGTAGAAAAGTTTCCATGTGAAGAGAAATGAAGCAAGCAGTAAAGGCACAGCATGAGCATCCCTACTTAAACAACCCCTTTGTTTTCTTCCACTGGCTGTCAGATGGCTGCACACTTTCACGTGAGCATAAGCAGAGATGACCCATTTGAGCAGCTCTGACATAAAACCATTCATCAGGTTCTTCACTTTTCTGTTAAATTTATATGGGAATCCTACAAAGTAAACTCGTGCAATTCTCAAGAAGTTTCACTGGAGTTAGTGCAAGAGGTAACCGCTACCCTTCAAAATAATATTTTAAAGTGTTTTCTATTGTTAGTGGAAGCTGTTGGACAAATGATCATAAATTACACTGCATAAAATACCAACAGCTTACAAAGCTCAAAGACAGACACTGTGAGAAAAACATAACACACACATATAATCATTAACACAAGTTAGGGTATGATAATGTACGGGTAATACTACTAGAGCTATCAAAACATTTGTGAAGAAAAAAAAGTAGACAGACAGAAGCTGCATGAGACACACTTATTTTCACAATAGCTAATATAGGTCCAAGCTGTGCATCTAGTTCCAAAAGGGTGTTATTTAAATAAGCAGCTAGGTAATTATCTGCTTTGTAATTACAGGCACAAGTGTTTCTCCAGGCACTCCATTGGTATTACATCAGCAGCTTAGCAGTGAAACAGGAATCAATTTCTTTCTTTGCAGATTATAATGGGGCACCAGCACACACCTCCACTCCAATTATCTCAGGAAAATGAAACTTAAGATAAGTCTCGTTGCTACAATGAATCGCACAAGTCCATTACGATCAGTAAATTCCACACCTGTTATTTCCCTCCACATTTCATGTTATTTCTTTCCTGATTTTAAGATTCTCTACCCATGTAGTTAATACTAACATTCAAAAAGAGATGATCATATGCACTATTAAAGGACCTTTTTTTTTGGCCTTCAAAAGAAACAATAAAGAGCTGTTACACGCTAGATACACATCCATTTGTCCTTAGAACTGAACAGGAATAAATTCTCTTTGTAAGCAAAAACATCAGCCGGAGGGGAAGTGAGGAACACAACTACTTCCTCCCATTCCCCCACAGCACACTACCACCAAACAAAAACCGACTACTCACGCACAAAGAAACTCATGCACAAGGAAGCTGTGTCGCTGAAAAGGAAGCCATCAGCTCTCCCTGAGGGACTGAACTAGCTTGGGCTCATCTGGGGAATATCGCCTAGTCCCTGCGGGCCTGGAGCAAAGCCAGCGTGCTGACTCAGTGATATAAGCGCCTATTCCTGTACTAAGATTTCCTCTTGTTAAACAGCTAGTCATCTGGTTAAAACAGGAACTATTTCATTGAGAAATCCTCCCAACAGGAAAGCGCTATCAACCCCCACTCCAATTTTTGTATTGCAAAGTGTTGTCAATTAAGGAAGGTGTGCAGGCAAGGATTTGCAAGGTCGCAGTATTATTTCAGGGTTGTGGGTTTTGTGCGTTATTTTTTCCTTTGTACTGAAATATTTTAAAACTTATCTCTAGGAACCTTATGTTATCACCTATAAGCTTAACCTTCCCTTTTCAGACAAATCTAAGTGCAGAGGCCAACCTAATGAAATACTGTTTTGTTTCTACAGGTTGAAGAAACGCTTATAGAGGTCTCTCAGTTCAAAGGTAATCTCCAAACTGGAGAATTCAGTGCAGTTATTTTTTGCTTCAATATCTCAAAAAAAAAAAAAAAAGGATTGCTATCCTAATTCAGGACATGTTTTTCCTATTCTCTGAACTCAAATCAGATGAGTATTTAAAGATACAATTCCTTTGTTACTTGCAGCATCAGAAACACTATTCTTACGCTCAATCTGACCTTAATGCCTTGACATCACTGCAAACAAAAATTCCTTAATACTTCAACAAATACGAAGAACTTAACTGGTTAGTGAGAAAGATACAGATAAAAAACATGAACTATCAGTCTTCTTTCTAGGTCCATTTCACACAAATTATTCATGATAATGACACATAATAGCAGGTGCTGATAGAGTAGATTTCCTGTGGTTTGTACCCTCTTGAAGGTTAATGCTTCATATTCAGTGAAAAAGAAGGGTAACAATTAAATAACAGTGATACTTTTGACCTATGCTGCAGGGATGGAGGAAAGCTGTCTCACTAAAGAATAATAATGCGTGTATTTCTTATTCAGTATTAACTTAAATGAAAATGAACTTCAATTACATCAAATTTTTGCACTTCATTTTATTCAAGTAAGAAAATAAAGTACTGCTTTGTACTTCTGCATGTAGCCTATTTTTCCTGACTTACTAGTGCATAGCTTATGTCTAGAAGACAACCCTATCATTGCATTTTCTAATTCTTTAATTAATAACCACAAAATCTTATTTTCCAAAATTACTCTCAGTACTTTAATAAAATATTTCCAAGTCTCAAACATTTCTCCCACCACCTCGAAAACATAAAGCCCGTAAAACAAACTATTAAATTCTACCACAGCTGAAAACAATATGTAGTGCTTCTCCAAACCACAGTTCAAGTTGCATCAATTTTCTTTGCTTCTATTTCTGTAGACGAAAAGCACAGACAACTTTAAGATCTCAAGTGCAGACCCACCATCCATTATGCCCTTACAACTGAAGAGCCTACATCAATTATTTTTTAGTGCAATACCACAGAACAACAGTTACCTAGCATGAAGGACTACTGATGCACATATGGAGGTAAAGGATGCAAATAAAATCAACGTTCACAGGTATTTAGGGATGGTGCTCAAAACTCCTAGCTTTATCAAACAGGAAGGAGCTACAAAAGTCAGTGTTACAGAAAGCAGAGACAGTGCACAAGGAAGCAAGCACGTGTGCCGCCTTTTCCTAGCAGGAGCAAAACTGTCCACATAACATCTAAAACGTGATTTTTTGGTTGGATGCTGAAAAAATTGCTTCCTACATCTTTATCTAGCACACATTAGGATCCGTTACCAGTATAAAGACAATCCTCAGCACTGCTTTTCTTTAAGCGTGCTTTTAACAAGACTTAAGGACTCCTATTTTTCAGCTCAGTAATAAGCTGATAATCAAACTAAAGAATTGCAAATGCCCATAAAGCAAACTGCCAGAAAGCTCAGACATAGGCTATTTAGACTGACCACAAATATTCATTTAAGGTTTCTGCCTTTGCGTTTTTTACTCTACATATTTTTCAACTAAAATGAAAGACGAGTTCTCATTTCATCTTGAACTACCCACTACCCCGAGAACCAAAAGGTAATTTGGCTTTTGTAAGCACTTGAATAGATACATCCACCACTTCTTTAAAAGTGGCTTTTGAAAAAGCTCAGTGAAACTTCATGAGTAATTTTCACATTTCAGAAGTCAAATAGCATGTAATAAATATTGCATCAACGTCCAACTAGGAAAGCCTTATTTTTGAGATACCTGTAACAGTATAGACAGTCCTTCATCTCTTCACATAACACCACCGAGAAATACAGTCCATCCCTAAGGCTACCTGAAATCCACATTTAACTGCTGGGTTCTACACAACTTCACCTGTGAATTTCAATGCAAAAGTCTTTAATCACCTCATCTGCATATAAACACAGATCTGATCTCCAAAAACCAGTTTGATTCGCTAGCCACGAAGGAACACTGAAATTCCACACCTCAAACTGTTCACTCCATGGCACCTCATTAGGTTGGGGAGGAAAAAAAAAGGTAGTATTTATGCCAGAAGAAGGTTTTAAATCATTTGTGCAAGGTAAAATATATTGCCATTGCAGGGATGAGAACGAAACAGAACTCTTCATATATAAAAGAAGCCTTTCTGCTTTAGGAGATGCTCAAGAAGAAAAAAAAAAAATCCTACTGTGTTTCATTAACCCTAATCATCGGTTACAGTAAAGATCAAAGTAGTGGCTCTAGATAGGTATTATGTTAGAGGCACCTGCATTAGCACGTTCAGGTGGTTTGTTCATAGACATTCAGGCTCCGAGAAACTATTTGCTCATGCTTGTGCAATCATACCACTATGGCATGTTTCCATTCCTTTGACCTGTTCCAATGTGGTCTCAAGCTGGCAATCCAGCCTCGACTGCACTAATTCTGGGCATACAACTCCTCCTCTCCTTCAAGGATCGCAAAAAACACTCTTTACCAAAGAACTGGGGTAACTGAGGAGACAAAAATGTGTGCAACGCAAAAATCCCGACAGGCAGAAGGAAAGTGCAAGTTGGCTGGAGCACAGGCACAAAAGATAACAACAAAACAGGAGAAATTTCTCCACTGACATGTATTTTTGGAACACTCATTTATAGGAAAATTGGGCCTGGTGACTTAAGAAGTTTCAGACTGAGTTAAGTTCTGGTTTTCAGTGTTCTCAGTGCATACATTATAAACACAGCAGATTACTTTTGGAAACTAAAATTTACCAGATTAGTGTTACCCTGGAACTTTTTAACTGGACACGCTTGCAGGTGTGGATGGGGATCATCCACACCTGCTACCTGTCAGGACAGCAAAAAAGCAAGCTCAAATTATCCTGCAAACCTCAGTACTGCTATTAACACCTACAGCTGAAAAACAGATTGGAGGAAAGCAAGTACTGAAACATCATTCTGGTTTGGAACATATGCTGGAAGAATTGGAACAGCTCAAACATTTGCACCTCCGCAAAATAATCTGAAGCGGAGGAATCAACAGATTATTCAGAATCAGAACATTACAGCAAAAGCTTATAAAACAACTTATCTATGCAGCATCAGGAAAAGTTTGCTGAACACTATGAAGATAGCAAAGAACTGGTTAAAAAAAACAAACCAAAACAGAAGGCTATTCACTTCCTCAATATTTTTGGAGAGCAAATTCTAATTAATGAGTTCTTCCTATGTTCCATGGTAAAATATCTTGAGCATCTTTGAATGCCGTTTTTCTTGGCGTTTTTTGTTTTCAAAAGGCCTGAATAAACTGATTTGCATTAATTGGACAAACAGAATGCCAGTTACAGCCCGTTGAGAATAGAGCAGAACTGAAATTTTACTTTGCCAACCTGAACTGCATAGCAATGATTAAACCATGCCATTCAGTAGAGGAAATGCTGCTAAGAAGCCCTGAACAATAGAAAAAGAATAGGGGGAGGGGGACACAACAAACAAACAAAAAAGCAAAATAATCTGGGATCTGAAGAGATAAACGTGTGCTTGGCTGGTATGCAGACATCAACAAAGGCATAGGGAAAAAACCAAACCTGTTCCAGAAGGCAGCTCTTGCATTAGCAGTCATCAAGCAAAGTAAAAAAGCCTTCCTAGAAAAGTTATTCTACTATATTCTACTAGAATCAACAATGAAACAATGAGCAGTTATTAGGAACGGGAAAGAATGCTTTGGTCTGTTTGCCTTTCCAGGTGTGTGGGGGGAATGGGGAAGGAAACCTGCGAGGTTGGAACAGGCTGTTACAGCTAAGCAATAAGGCCATACACTAAACACGGTAGTCCCAAACAGCACATTCAGCAATGATAACAGCGAGTCTAAGCACATGCTTGATATTTAGCTAAAAGCCTTTTTTTTTTTTTTTAAAGGAGCATGATATCACACAAAGTGGGTACCATTTTGTTGTGGTGGTGGTAGTTTTTTCTGCCCAACAGGAATCTAAAGCATAAACTTCATCCAGCCATGTAAAACAGCCATTTATATACCCAAAAGAGCAACATTTTTTCTGCCTTTAGGAAATTTACATATGAAAAAGCAGTAAGCAGAAGCCCATTACCTGTAAAATTTGTCTCCACAGAGCTGCCCTTGTTTCTAACAACCTGGATAAGAAAAACAACAAAAGCACATGCTTGGCTGATGTAATAAAATTCCTCTCTACCATATAGTCAGAAAGAGGGCAACAGGAACAGCAGCGTATCAGCGTTAAAATCAGTATTAAACCCTCGTCACAAATGCTTGTTTATTTCTGAAGCAACAGGAAGTAAATAAGGGTGAATGCTCACAACCTCTTTTAAGTCGCATGTTCATAGTATTCCTAATAGGAAACAAAACAAAACAGCCCGAGACCTTATAATTAGCAATTCAGACCAGAGATGTATGGAAAAGCAGGAGAAATACTTGCATACACATGACTACTGTCTTTTAGACCATAACTGATCTCTTCCAACATTATTCCACTGTGTGTTTGCACCCAAGAGAAGCTGCTGAACTTGACCACCACCCTCACATCCCCAGGCGAAGGTCCCTCTGTAAACACCATGGGGAAGCAGGACACTGTGGACAATGGCATTTAATGGACAACTCTTGAACTGACTTTTCTTAGATGGCGTTCCCCTACATTGAAATTAAGACAGTCCAAAGACACCCACTGAGCTCCACTGGAATCAAGTGCTGCGTACCATACAGCATAGAATCACAGAATCGTTTAGGTTGGAAAAGATCTTTAAGATCATTGAGTCTAACCGTAAACCTAACACTGCCAAGTCCACTGCCATGTCCTTAAGTGCCACATCTACATGTCTTTTAAATACCTCCAAGGATGGTGACTCAATCACTGCCCTGGGCAGCCTGTTCCAGTGCTTAACAACCCTTTCAGTTGAAAATTCAGAAGTTGTTTTTCTTAATATCCAATCTAAACCTCCCCTGGAGCAACTCGAGGCCATTTCCTCTTGTCCTATTACTCTCTGCTTGTAAGAGGAGACAGGAGACAGACCACCACCTCTGCTACAACCACCTTTCAGGCCTCCCCTTCAGCCTTCTTTTCTCCAGGCTAACAACCCCAGTTCCCTCAGCCGCTCCTCATAAAACTTGTTCTCTAGACCCTTCACCAGCTTCGTTACTCCAGCAGACGCATGCCACTGGGAAGAACAGTAAAGATTCCTATGTCTCATGTAACTAAGCAAGTCTTGTAACAACGGGGGGAAAGCACTGTCTTTTCTCCTCACCTTCCCTCTCTTGTGCTGCTCCTCCTCCTCCCCCATCCCCTCTGTTGGGTGGCAGAAGTTTCTCTCAGGATGATCGTCACAAATTGCAGGTAAAAGCAACTCGACCCTTCCCCGTCTCGTCTTCAGCCTTCAGACATCACATTGTGCCATGAGGACTTCAGGCAGAGCTAGACTTCACCTTGGGCTCCCAGCCCTGGCTTTGTAAACAGCCTCCCCGCATTGCACATAGAGACACTTCTCAGGAGCCTCGCACAGAGTGAAGAGTAAAGATGAAAGAGCTGACTGAATCTTTCCTTACAGAAAACAGCTCTAGCTCCCCACTAACACGCAAGAGACACTGCTGCTCCCAGGTGACTGGGTAGACACTGTCAAGAGGGCTACCAGGCTTGCAGAGGAAGACTGGGACAGAACCAAGGCAGGATACAGCCCTTCTCGTTTAGAAGTAGCCCATCAGAGCCACAAGATTTCTGGCCCCCATCGGTGAATATATCAGATAAAGGATTAAACAGAAGAAAGGCAGAAAGAAAGACAGGCAGACAGACAGAACAAACAAAAAAACACCCCACACCAAACAAATCCCAAATCAAAAAAACCCCACAAACCTACAAAGCAGATTAAGCCTGCAGACTTTTAAAGCACTATCAGTTACTCAACGAATGCATTCTTCCAGTTCTCCCCAGTTCTTCAATCAAGTATTTAGCACTGATGGAATTTTTTTTCTGGTGTTCACTAGCACAGTTATTAAATGATAGAGTGGCTGTAGATATTCTTGGACATTAAAGTTGGTGTCTCTCATACAGGGACAAAGCTGCAACACTTTCAAAAATCCATGCTTATTTAGCTTACTTCTTATTGCCAGTAATAGGGTTGTGCGTGTATTACCTACCATAACTACTTCCAAAAGTACTTTTGTTTTCTTCTGCATTAGCCATGTTCTACTCCTGCTTGGCAATAATGCCAAAATGAAGGTTATATTTCACAGTGAAGAAATGCATTCTCAACAGAATTTTAACCACCACATTGCAAGATTAAATAGGACTGCTAGAAATCCCCCCCAAAAGTGAGCTGCTCTTAGTCAAAGAGAAAAAAAATGAAGCTTTTAGCACTCAGAGACAGGCAAATTACTATTTTAATATGATGGGTTCTTCTCCGACTTTCTTTTCCAAGAACATCGCCTAATATAAGTCGATAACAAGCTTGCTTCACAGCACTTGAGAACAAGCTGTATTTTGAAAGCTACGTACATCAGTTATTTTCTTCTTTAGGTGGAATGACAAATGTAATCTACCTATTTTTCACTTGTTTTTGTAGAGCCAACGTCCTAAACACAGAAAGTTATGCATAGTTACATTACTTACATTATTCAAAATGTGACTATATTTTGACTAAATCTCAGTTTGTCATTTGGTTCAGTTTCTAACAGCGAGCACAACTCCAGAAGAGTCTGACAACAAGAAGTACAACTTCACAGAAGCTACTCATGCAATTAAATGTTAGTCCGGGGTGGGAAAGGTATTATGCAAAGAAATAAAAGTAGTTTGTATTCATTTACGTCTCATCCTACCTCGAATTCTTGAAGTTCAGTGCAAGCATCTTAGTTTTCAAATCCTCTCCTTGTAAGATATTACTAATAGGAGACGGCAAGTTCCTCTGCCTACAAGCCCCTGCCAGCCCATCATTAGTAAACATCCTCCTGGCAGTCAGGCGGACCTCCCGAGCTTTGCGCCGCCATCTGTACCAGTGCCCAGGCTGGTTTGATTGTGGAGCGCAGCTGGTCCCTCCCAGCAAGCACGGGGATGCAGGAAGGAGAGGAACAGCAAAACTGAAGGAAAAGGATTCCTCCTTCTGCCTTACCATGCCCAGGCCACAGTAACTGATACAGCTGCTTCACAAAAATAAATCAAAATCACACACACAGCAGAATGAGACGAAAAACTGTACGCTCGAGTAAAAAGACATCTGGTCTGCAACATAGTCACTGCAAGTAAGAATGATGTATCACAGCTTACAAATGAATTTGTAAGACAATATTTTCTGTGAGATAAGAAAAGCAGGAAAAAGTAAATTTGTTTAAATTTCAGTTACAACAGAACTAATTACTCTGGAAAAATAAAAGGAGTACAAGAGACTTTTCTTACCAGAATCTAGATCAGCTGCAGTGTGGGTTTTCTTAACTTTAAATTTTCTGCCCCCCCCCCCTTTTTTTTTTTAACAGTTTACTATTCTAGCTTGCAATGCTATTTTCATGCACAGCACCATACAATACAGAACAGCTGGTTCAGAATCAACACTTCCAGGTGTCTTGTTTTAGTAACAACAATTCAGAAGTGGTAGAAATACATTATCAATAACTATGGTTACTCGCTTGTTATGTCTTGCCACTATACTAGTCCCTTTCTCCAGTAATAACCAAAGCTACAGAAAGCAAATTAGGATTGAAGATGCAGCTCTCTGGAAAAAAAATTCTCCCAGTGCCACAGAAGGACGCTGAAATGACTACAGTGGTCACTGCTTTTTAACTAATTTTATCCCAGAAAACAGCCTGAACATCCACGTAGTAAAAGTACAACTACTGAAGCAGAGTTTATTCCCATTCTCCCCTTGGATTCATCTACAGATACACATGCAATACACACACTAAGGAAATATCCTTCCTTGCTGAAGGAAAAAACATCATCAACAACAAGCAAAAAAAAAAAAAAGACAGGAATTGTACATCATATGCACTACAATGTCATTTACAGCTAGAGAAATTACTTACTAGTTATTTATTAGAAGTCCTGGCTTCTGCAGTGCATCTGTGAAACTGTATGGACTCCCTTGGACATCCTGCAGAGTGCTTGGCCATTTCTGGATGCAAAGAACACGGGGACAGAACTTGCTCTCCGGAAGAGAAGACATGATTTTTTCAACTCTCCCCCTTTTCTTTAGTTTTATGTCCCTTTTAAGCTTTGACAGTAAGCAGTGCAAGAATAACTATTCTTGTTTATTTTTAATACAAACACGATGCAATAAACAGATTGCCAAATAAAAACACATTAAAAAAAATCAGATAAATAGATGTTCAATGGATTTAATTGCAACAATAGTACCCCAGCAAAGGCTCCTTCTCTTAAACATTCATATATTCCTTTACATTTTTACCATATATTCCTTTCTTTAATTTGATTTTATTTCTCTGTCAGAATTTGCAGATGCTCCCTCAAATACGCACTCCAGATTGCTCAATCTGGGACCAAGGACTGAGAGAAAGAGGAAGGTGTTTGGGCTTTTTACATCAACTTGCTTGATAATAGCTGCTATTTGAATAAAGAAAGGATGCTCTAGAAGCTGAGTAATTTACACACACCTCATAGGGGTAGCTTCAGGTACTTGAAGTAAAGTGATTTATTCAAGCACTTTTATTTTCATAAAACGCATACGTTCAGGCACACATTCCCACAACCCATCCGGATAACAACAGCCTTCGGCACCATAGTGTATCCTGCATGAAAATCCTGATGAAAAGTAACTGCATAGTCACAGTGCTAGCTTCACTCTCGTTAACCAACTTCAAGAGATGGCATCATTCAAAAGAGTGACCAGTTCAACTCTGGCAAATTGCACAGAAGCAACAAAGCCAACTTACTAGCAAAGGACGCGCTTGGGTGTACAGGTGCCTTTCACAGTAGCTATATATTCCCTATTAGAGGAAGTATTTGTGCAAGGCTTCCATATTAGAGGACTGAATAGAAGTTGTAGTAAGATACCCATCTCTAACACAGGGATAAGTCTCATCATTGTGCACTACGGAGCAAAGCAAAGAGTAGTAGCCTCTGTCTAGCACTTCTCTCATGCAGGTATTACAGGGGTGACTTTTTTGTCTTCCCCCCCTTTTTTTTTTTTTTTTCTATTTTTTTTTTTTTTTTAAAAAAAGAAGGTGACCTTTTGGCAACACTGAAGAGTAAACAGTACTTCTAACAAACTCTCACTGCAATACAGCCAGATGGCAGCCCACTTCTCCATTGTTATTTCTTCACTTTTAAAAATTGCTGCAGATTAGTTTTGTCTTCCAGCACTTTGTACAGTTACTCCTGCATCTACGGGAACAAGTCTTTGAGGTTTCTCCCAGGTAGCTTTTTGAAGTTACAATCAAACAAGCAAAAGCTCTCAAACTAGGTTTACTATGCCTCCAGTTTGTTTCAACTTGTGGGACCTAGAGTCTTTCCTAAGGACTGCCTAAGGCTTGCTTTTCACAGGCTATAACTTACCAGTAGTAGCTCTTCCAATACCCTCTATTTGGGACATAAGATGGGGCACGAAACATTCACAGCATTCTTTCTATTCCAGTTACACCAATGGTGCACCAAGCCTTTGCTGATAAATTGTATCTTTTATCAAGTTAATCTGTAGTTTTGCTAGAAAAACATCTGCTAGGATACCAAAGAGTGAGAGCCATAGTTTAAGAAGCCAGGAAAACAGCAGTAGCGATTACAGAACCAGAGAGCAGAATTAACCTCGATAGAGATTTTCCCTTGCTATGTTTCACGTCCATAAGAGACCATGGAAATCTGTCAAAGGAAGTTTCAGGCATTAATCTATTGCTAGCAAAAAATATTGACCCAGTGTGAAATATTTGGTGCTTACCTCTAAGGGAGCCAGCAAATTAATCTTTCACGATAACCTGACAACTACGAGAACTGCATTGTGTATGCAAAAGTATGCAAACATCCCTTTCTACCACAGGGAGCTTAAAATAAAGCAGTATGTCAGACTTCTCTAACACCATCCCAGAGGACAATTATTTCCACATTTCATATCTTAGTCTACAAAAGCTCTTAAAAGAAATATGGTCACTCCTCCCTACTCATACATTTTCTCTCTGTGGCAGTCTAAACTAACTACTACAAATAAACAAACATTAGGGCAAAGTCCTGCAAGGAAAAAGGCTTGAGGTGTCGAGGGAAGCACTGACAACTCTTCCAGCAACCTTGCAAAAAGGATACAGAAGCTATTTTTCCCCTCACGTACATCCTCAACAATCCAAACAATAACCCACATCATGAATACCTCAAACACTGCTTGTTCCCGCCCCCCACCCTCTCCATCCTTCCCAAAGCTCAAGCAGCCACTCAGACAGCAGTGTATGTTTTGGACTGTGCACACAGAAATGCAAAAAGGGAAGAGGGGCTGCAGGAGCAGCCCACTTCCAGAGTCCAGACAAGCTGCCTAACTGGATCTGTTGCTATGCCATCGGGTGAAAGGTAGGGAGGTGGCACTGTTAGAAGCCTACAAGAGCAGCTGCCTGCTCCACAGTGCCTAACCTTCTGCTTCTCTCCGGCACAAGAGGAAAGTCCTGCAACTTCCCAAGACTGCTTCCACACGTGTAACTCAGTGGTGTCCCAAGACCTCAAATCCAGATACATCATTTTTTAAGCTAACAACCACTTCCATTCAAGTACTACTTCTACGTTTCAGTGCTGTAATTTTACTGAAGGATAGAAAAGTACCACAAACAAAAGAGAGTTTTGGAAGAAGCTATCCAACTCAGTAAGCTCAATATACTCAGGTTATATACACTGGTTGAGTTACCATGGTATAACAAATAAACATTGTGTGAGTGAGGTCAAATGAACACATGCAAACCCTTATCTTACTCCCATTATTAAGTCAAACACCTTAATATAGACTCTTTGTGGTGCCTATCCCACAAGTTTGGTCTACTCCCAAACTGACATCACCTGCACGTTTTCTAAGTAGACTCTCCCCATCCCTGCAAGTGTCCCCCCATCCCTGGAAGCATTCAAGGCCAGGCTGGATGGGGCCTTGAGCAACCTGGTCTAGTGGGAGGTGTCCCTGCCCGTGGCAGGGGGTTGGAACTGAATCTTTAAGGTCCCTTCTAACCCGAACCATTCTATGATTCTATGATTCCACTCCATCGTCTAAATCATGGATGCCATTACTGACAAATCCAGGCATGGCAAGCTAGTAAGGAAGCCTACTTCAAATGCCTTCCCAGGTGATCCCAAATCCTCATTAACTGCTCCACTGAACCATTTTTAATAAATTTTGCTCGTGCAGTGAAGTGATTTAAGGAAGATACAATTTTAAAAACTCCAAAACACTACACGTATTACATCGAAAAGAACATCCTTCAAAACCTTATATGCTTCTTCAAGTTGTATCACTTCTATCCCTTCCCTCCCTTATGCAGTAATCCATTTCATTCGTCAAGGAAGCAAACGAATCGGCTTGATATAATTTTCTCCCTGACAAATTCATGTTGGTTGGCTGTCTTCCCTTATTGCATTATCTTCTATGTGGTTATAAACTGCATCACAACTTTTACTATTACCCATGTAGCTGCAGGTAAGTCATGCCACAGATGGAAAGAAACTCAACATGGCCCCACGAAGACCCCAGCCAAATCAAATATAGCTGGCTCAGGTCTGACAGGAACATAACCACAGTAGCGCTAGACCCAAGCTAATAAGCTCTGCCAGTTCTTGCATGTCCTCGGAACTGGAAGAACAGGATGTATAAAGTGCCAAGGAAGTATTTCCTACATAAGTATCTGAACAGCAGATCATGATACAAATAAGACAGTCTTCACAGATTCACAAAACAGTCTGCATTCAACAGTCTGCTTGAAACTTGCTGCTTTTACTACGTCAAGAGGGAGACTACGGAGAGAGGAGATGAGCCTTTCATCTTTTTTTATTCTCCATAAAATAGAATATATTTAAAAAAAAAAATCTACACACAATAGGTTGAAGGGAGGAAGGTATTTTCTATATAAGTAAAAAAAGGCATATTTCTATCAGACCCCCTTGTGGACAGATTTTTTTTCGTTAATGAATAAAACACTGGATACTAAAGAAGCACCACAGAGCTAGAATGAAAGCATTGATGTTGGAATGCAGGATTTCCTATGTAAGGATGTGTTTGGGATTTTTTGTCTTTCTGTGTGCTTTTGTTAAATTAGAAGTGATACCTCCCCATAAAGATGGTGGGAACATATGAATAACTAAAGGTCTCCACAAGAAATGGCACCACTTACAAGAACAGTTGTTAATCTCTATATGCCTCAAAGAGCAATGCCAACTAGCATGTCCTTGTACTAATGGGTCTTTTTCTGCTGGATCAACTCTTCACTTTCTGTGTCTGCGACATGCTGCAGCATTTTTTCCACTGTGTCGTTTTATTTTTTGCTCCAAAAGGGTCTATATGTTAAAGGGTGTCCTAGCAAAGCTTGGACATTACTCTTCAGTAGCTACATCACACACATCTATACTTCTAAAGTAAGCTAACAAAGATTAGGAATCCTATACAGTAACCAGACAGGCTTAATAGATTTTAACTCAACAGCTCTTATGGAAATCCACTTCTTTGCTGAGGAGCACTTTGACATGCCTACCTCTTTCTCTCCCTGACCCGCACCCTGCTTCATCACATTTTACTTGCTACATACATTTTTCATCAGCAAAACAAAGCATTACTGAATTTGAGAACTATACAAGCTTTTTTGACTTCGCTAGTTAAGAAGAAATCCATGGGGTGACAAATACACTCAATCTTTTTTAGCTTTACAAAAAATGTTAAAGTAAACTCAATTGAATATTCTACTTGCAAGAGGAAGCCTCTTGTGGACCATAATATTTGTAGCAGGACTATATAGTTATTGCGAAAAACACTAACAGCTAGCAGTCTACGCAGCTTGTACATAATCCAAAGAAACTGGGATATAAAACCAAAATACAAGTCACTCGAGGCAAAAGTAGAGATAATACTACCTTTGTGTGGATACAGAGTGAACCTCTCCCAGCCTGTCATTCTAGAGCAGGAGCATTCTTCTCCCAGAGTAAAAATGAGACTTGAAAAGCTCAAAAAATACTTACGTATTATGATCATTCTCACCTTTTTTTTTTTTTTAAACCTATCAATTAAAACCTTCAAGTTTAATGCAGCTTGACTCTAAGCAGGCACCACACCACGCAACTTTCTGTGACCATCCAGCTATGTGTTTCTACAGCATCTACACAGATAAATAAAACCCTAAATGTTGTTTGGGTAGAGCAATTTCAAACTGACCATGTTCTCACAGTGCCTGAATTAACGCTCTTCTGTGACAGGCAAATGAACTGCTTCACACAGAATTTATTGAACAGTATGACAATTACAAATCAAAAGACAGTTTCTACAAAAGCATCCAAGTCACGAACCTCTACAGCATTCCTGGGATCAGGGCATACAGCTTCAAGAGAACAGGGCCCATTCCTTTCCAAGGTTTCTCTTCAACACCAAAGCTGTTCTTTCACTAGGTAAAGTAAAAAGGAAAAAGGTTAGAATATAATTGTGACAATAAAATCACAGAGCTTTGCTGCTTTGAAATGGAAGAGCAGTCACTCCTATGACAACTGGACCTTCACAAACCTAAGAAATCTTTTAAATAGCTCCTGGAAAAAGCTGTAGCGAACTAGAAACCGACACGCAGCATTAAGCTTAAACAAGCATTATCTTCCCAATTAAATGATACTCCCTGAGAACACATGAACTGCTAAGAGTTACTAAAAAGTGCAAGCCCAGTAATTAATGCACTGACAGCCTGCGATCAGCAAGAGTATCCCTCCAAGGAACTAAGCGATTTCTCATCATTACAGCAGGGGAATAAGAACGAAGCTGCGCTGACTCCAACCCAGCTGAACAACTGTGAAGCTACTGAATGTGCCTAGCTTTCCCTGGCCTCTCCCCTAGTTTTTGTGCCTCTTTTTTCAGAGTTATAAAATGTTTATATAAGAAATTTGCAAGCGGACACACACAAGCCAACAAGGGGCACCGAGTCTGAGCTCACTTCAGCGTGATTCCACAAATCCACCATGACGGGAGTCTCCAGCTAACTCAAGGCAAGTGGCAGAGGCAGCAAAACCAGCACTATTTACTGTTAGACCTGGCAAACAACTAGGTACCTCGGTGAAATCCTACACCTTGGTTATTTAGCCATGAGATGGCAGACCATTATTTTACCTCTGATTTCCAGTCAGCCCCATTCCTCAGTAGTAGTTCAGGTGTTCCTACACTACGGTGCACTACACAGTACAGGCATACCTAAAGCAACTGGTAAGCCTTTATTATACAATTCACAGTGTTTGTTGTTTTATTACTTTGTACATTGAGAGGAGCAGGGAAGATGGGGGGGGCGGGAATCGACACAGGTCAAAAAAGTAGCATAGTATCATATACCTTGGAAAGGCGTTGTGAGAGAGATTGCACTAATGTAACAAACTTGCTCAGAGAGATGTTGTAGTGCTTAATAACAACAAAACATTTTGTTACAGCATTGTTGTGTGTGCTTAAAACTTAAGTAGCTTGCAGGCAAGTGCAAGAGTTCAGCATCAACAGCTAAAGCAAAAAGTTCTCTTCTAACTCCATCCTCCATAACCATAAAGCCCTCTGCTACTCCTAGGACATGGAAGGGAAGTCCATTAACAAAGTTTGCCATCTGGGACTTGGGAGTTTTTAAACTGTGTTTATTTTGTTGTAAGACTCAGAGCACTTGTGTGTTGAGCGAATCCTGCTTTTAGAAAGAATAGCCCTATTTTAGTCCAGGAAATTGGTACAGGCATCTGAGCAACAAACTAGAAAAATACACCAACACCCTTCCAGTACACAGGATGACAGGCTAACGAGTTCAATTTCCAGAGGCATCCATCCACTTGGGCACTTCATGTGCTCACCCCGCTAGCATTCTCAATTGCATTTTCGCTACTTCGACTCACCTACCTCTCCTACCCACAGGCCACACAGCATCCACTTACAGTTATTTTCTCAGGAGATTAGCTCCCACAAACCACCTGCAGTGGTCACTGTTAACTAAAATAAACTAGATAAAGTCAGATCAGCAGATATCCTCATGTGCATTGCTGCACCCATGCCCATGATTTATGTGGTACCTTAGATGCTTTTTGCTGGTGCACGTTCACACCAGGCCTACATGACATACCGCTGGTCCATGCTGCCACGCAGAATCATCAAGCCCAGAGAACCACCCTACAGCATCCTTGGCTTATTCAACACAATATGCCCGTGGAAGGCCTTCATCCTCTGCTTCTACCCGTCTCATCTCCTCTCACTTTCACCTCATCATCCTGCAACTGTTTGTGGGGAAAAATAAGGAGTCAGCAGCCACTACCAAATACTCTGTGTGTGCACAGCACATGAAACAGTAGAAACTGGACTGCAAAACTCAGAAATGCAAGAAGTAGGGTGAGCACTTTTATTTTTACCACTACAGACACAAGTAAATATTTAAACTAAGAGGATAAACAAATGGCCCTTTTGTCATAGGACCAGTTACTGGAACTAGCTTGGCAGTAAGCCTCAACACAAATAGGGAATTGTAGTTTCTGCTACCTTCAACTGCATTTGACTTTATAAAGAACTTTACTATATTACCAACAGCCTCTCAGGTTCAAAATGATAGATTTTTATTTTTAAATACAGACAATGGAAGTCTCAGGTATGAGCTCTAAATCAGATCAGACCGCAATTAAGTCAAACTTAATTAACACTTACTATATTTGCAAAACTCAAGTGACCAATCACACTACAAGTACTCAAAACCCACAATCTTACTTGAGCAGAACTCAAAAGATAGTATCAACACCTTCTCCAGCTAAAATTGTAAAAAGCACCATTAGGAAGCGAAACCCTGAGGACAGCTTGTAACTCTCTTTCATATGCGTTACTTACTCGGTCTAACAGAAAGTAGGTGCAGTAAAAAGAGTGAATGTTGCGGGAGCAGCAAGGAATCATGCCTCCAACTGGGTCTTCTGGGACCTGAACCATATAGTTTATCTATATTCCCACAGTATACTTGTAATGCCTTGTCTTTTTAAGTCTTGATTCCCTTACATTTATCCTATTTCCATATTTTAAGTTTGTTAGGGTTGCAATGTCTTGAGAAATACTTCATCAAATACCAATGCACCAAAGGAGTTGTTTTGACTTGCAGTCTCAAAACCAATTAACACAGGGGGGGGCAGGAAATGCTGCCTAAACATAGTTACCAAGAACTAGATGCCTGCCTTGGTGCCAAAAATAAATCACTCCTACTTTACTTACATCAACCAATCTTTAGTATTTAACCAAGCTTAAATTCTCCCTGTAGTCATCAGATGAGTTACCAAAAGTGGCTGCAAAGCCAATAGTATATCCCACTTATACTATAGCAATGAAAAAAAGGAAGTTTTCAACCTTGAATATCCCAAAAGTCTGACAGCCTCCAAAAAGATATAACTAAGTAACAAAATAGCTTAGTTTTGAGCCCACAGGTCACAAGCAGCAAACTCTGGAAGCACCCAAGAACGTTCAAGCGACACCAGTCTTCTTGCATCCCCCAGCCTAGTGAAGGCTCAGAAGCATCCCAAGCAGGAACTGCATCTAATGTATGTCCTCCAAGTGCACTACATTCAGATAAAAACCCTGCTCAAGTTCTGAGAAAGGAGAACCCCTTCCGGTCAGTGCCAAGGGGGCAGCATAGCTTGGTTATCTCCTGCTCAATCGAGTCCCCGCTGTAAAGGAGAAATGCCTCTGGGAACTCTACTAGCATGATAAATGCCAAAAACAACCTCCTTCCTCTTGGTGCTTGAGGAAAGAATCTATGTTTTCCAAACTATCAAGACTCAAATTTACCTCTCCTAGAAGATTTCTTAGGGCATTCACCCTCTTTCCATCCAAACTAGGTTCCTGACCCTCCGCATGGACAATGGACCTCCTGGTGGCACGCAGGCATGTAATGGACTCCATGGCTGCACTGCCTACAGGCTTCCTTACCCATCTCTGTCCACTGAAAAGGTGCAAAAAGGAATATAAGTTCACCGAATATAAGTTCGCCCTGAATCAGACTGCACCTTTCCAGACATGCAGTACCTTCCTCTCTAGCTAACGGCTTTCCAATTTGCAGATCCCACTCTATCCAGAGGCTGCTGAAACCCATAATAGAAAAGCAGCATAGTGAAGAACCTAACTACCCATTTCGTGTTAGATGTCTTCTCACAACCATTTCAAAAGCATATCAAGTGGCAATTACCTCATGAAAAAGTAAATTACAAATAACAAATATAACAAAAAGTTGTCATGTTTCCACTAGCTGTGCAAAACAAATGCCTTCATGATTTCTCATCCACTAGAACACATCTGCACTGATGTACATACATGTGGCATGTGATCCAGCAGACGCCAGCACAACTGAGAAGCCATGCTGCCGGCTCCCAGCTCTGAGTCACTTAATTTTCATGACCCAACACTGAATTCTGGCAGCAGCCACATCTATTATCTTCCAGAAAACTAGTGTCATTCAGAAAACAAGTTTCAGTCACCAAAAACAGCCCCACCCATGGCTTACATAAAGCTCCCTGCTGCACTGAAGGCCTTCCTTTGGCTAAAAGAATGTGTCATTTGCAACTATTTTTTCAAAACATAATATTAGGGTGGCTAGCCTCAGCATGACCAATAAAAACACAAGCGACACTTCACAGCAGTTACCATTAAGTTTAACAGATATGTTCTCTTTCAGACAAGTCCCAATCGATGTGCATTTCTTGAAGAGTTTCTTTTATATAGTTTGTATAATTCAGTAACATTATAAAAAATATTTTTCCATTAGAGTAATAAAAGCTTTTTTTTTTTTTAACTGCATAATACATTGGGTCAGCACTTTATTATAAACATCTTTTTGTTAAGATAAAAAATATAGTCAACTGAACTTTGACTACTGCTTATCCTAACATACTTCTTCAGAATTGATGCTGATAAGTTTAAATAATTTTCTAATAATATGTATATATGATTTGAATAATTTCTCTTAGCTGCCATTACTTCTTTGTCCTTGTAATTTAAATAATTTGCTCGCTGTACCATAAAACATTTGCACTCCTGCATCCCACTAGGTATTCCACCAGGAGTTTTAGTCATGTCTCTATTTTTATTTTGACTTCTAGCCTACTACTTCTACGCACTGTTTCTGGAGTTTAACAGATCAAATAGAATTTGATTGCTGCTCTCACCAGACACCTCAGAAAAAGTGCCAAATAACAAACCTCAGCAAACACAAACCACTTAGTTTCTGCAAAGAAGCAAACTGATAAAGTAACATCATAAAATCTGCTCTTTTGTATGTCTCATTTCAGAAAAAGAAATACAAATGCTATGCAGATTTCCAACTTAGCTGTATTCCCCTCATTTAAGGTATTTTGCAAGTATTCCTCTGTGGACAAACTATGTTTATCAAGTTTCCATATACTATACTGGCGCCATCAGAAGATAAAAAAAATGAAACCATCTTCTGTGCTGCACACCACAGGTATTCAAAACAACCCTATTCAGGCCTAACCAGCCATTTTCCCTCCTGCTTCCATGTTTTGCAAAGTTACAAAACTCACTTACATGTTATATCCGAGAGAAGTTAGGGAATACATTACATACAAACAAAATGCACATCAGTGGGAGCTCAACAAGGTGTTGATGTTGAAGCCCAAAACAGTTGTTGCTAAGAATTACAGTAATTGAGTGCTAGTACTTAACTCCACATCCGATAAAGATAAAATCCTGCTTCTAACTGAAAGAAATCAAAGGGATCATACACATTATGTGACTCAAGTCCAGTTTCTGCCTCTTCTAGTAGAGATGTGTGCTTAGCATGCATTCTCTAGATCACTGGTGCACTTTCAGATGCACTACAAGGAACATGATGACAAAACTCCCAGGGGAATAATGACAGGACCAGAGGAAATGGTCTGAAGTTGCAGCAGGGGAGGGTTAGATTAGAGATTAGGAAGAATTACTTTACTGAAAGAGTGGTCAGGCACTGGAACAGCCTGCCCAGGGAGGTGGCTGAGTCACCATCCCTAGAGGTATTTAAGAAACGTGTAGATTTGGCACTTCAGGGCATGCTCTAGTGTCAGAGATTGTAGGGCTTTTTTTGTGTGTGTATGGTTGGACCCTATGATCTCAAAGGTCCTTTCCAACCATGAAGATTGTATGATTCTACGATTTAGCCAGATGAGGGTAGAGGTCAAGACCATATACTGCCAGCAGGAGCTGATATGTGCATTCACGCTGTCTACAATGATGAGAAATAAGTTAGGTATCAATATATTTCTGCTGTACATAGAATTTGAGAGAAGGAATACAAATGTGGGCCATACGTTGTCTAAGTACCTCCCAGCTATTTTAGCAGTAGGATCCGGTTGAAAGAGGTATTTCCCTCTTTCAAAGAAAAGACCTTAAACCCCCACAGAAGGGCTGGTAGAGCATTTCAGTTGCTAGCTCACTCCCTTCTTTACTGTTTCTTATTCGCCACTTCTGCTAAACCAAGCTCTAGCACTGTAAACCTGAATGCAGGGACAAGTAAAGCTACCACATCTGTTTTCTTCAATAAAGTTCACAACTCCAGCAATCACCTCCTCCTTCTCCTCACAAGTACTACTGAATTCTTTTGCTTTTTGTTTTTAAATCCAACTATTGCCATGCTTGTCATACTTCCAAATGACTGCATGCTTCCAAATGAAGACTCCATTAACCTTCTCATGCTCAATAAAGATGAAGAAGGAAATGCATTAAGGCACACGCTTCACCTTCTCACAGATCAATCCCAGAGGTTCACAGTAGAAAACAGCAAAAACGGCACACAGAAGTCCACCGACACTCATCAGCACAGATTGCTTTAAAAATTTTCACCACCTTTTAATCCATCCATCTTCAACTTAAAACTGAATATGACCACCCATAACTCAGTGTTCTTGCTGTCCCCAACAAGTGTGACACAGCTCAGAAAGCAACACTAGAAAGATGATACCAACTGGGGGCAGGGAGGAAACACCACCTTAAACAGAACTTTCTGGAGGTGGAGGGGAGAGATCTTATAGGTAGTGATCTAAACTACAAATATCTCTTCTTTACGACTATTTAAAAAAGTACGATCCAGGGCACAAAATTCTGCACAGATGATGTCCAGTCTCCAAGCTCCAAAAATGCACCTAAGAACAGCTAAGCACAGTAACCAGATGAAACCTCTACTTCTCACACATAATGACAGACACGCTGTTTGAGCAGGCAATCCCAATTATAACTGGGCCAAAACAATGTGACTGCGTTAGCTTATATGCCCAACAACCATCTATCTTTAGAGAGGAAGGAAAAAAAAAAAAGAGAAAAAAGAAAAACCAAGGAAGATATGGAAGATAATCACACTCTGTGAGACAACATGCCAAGTCCCATACCAGCCTTCAAAACATAGACGCCTTCACACACAACAGCAAAGGGGAGGACCCTCGCAAAAGCGGTCAGCGTGACAGATCATTACAGCTACCTTACTAGACACAACTCTTTAATGTTGCTCCTTTCCACTGAAGTCATCCAAGAACTAAAAGCAATCAAACTACAGAACCCTTGACAGATGGTATCTCAGGCACCATGCATTCCTATGCCTTTCAGACAACAGTCCCTTCTTACCTGAAAAATTCTAGCCTTTAATGGATTGCATTTCAGCCAGATTCTTCTCAACGTAGCAAAGCACTGAGAAGATATATATGCAAAGTGCCAACCAGGTACAATAAAAAGAGACATCACTCTACAGAAACTTCTCGAGCTGCAGCTGCATTCACATCTCCTCCAGAAGCATCCTATACCAAGAGGCAAAATGCCAAAAAAGAATTTCAACAATTTGGCACTGGGTAGAATTTAGAAGCAAGGAGAAGTTTAGCACCAACTCCTCAAGCTTTTTTAAAGTAAGACAATGAAAGTCAAGGAAATAAATCCAGTCTCATTTACTGCAGGCAAGCTCTGTTGAAGAGCCCAAGTCTTGCTTCAGTGTTACCGCAGTCATTTGGAGGAGTGAGGAAAACCTAACACAACCCCTGACTTCTATGCCACTGGAAAAAAGAAGTGTTCCATAGACTGCGTGTTTATGTTAAGTCAAGGCCAAAATTAAACTGAAAAAGGAACAAGAAAAGTGTCATACACGCTTCATGTTACCTCGTTCTGTAATTACTTCCTAATTAAATTTGCATTCTTTGATAATATCTACTATCATAAGTTGATGCTTCAAATGGAAATAAATGCTAATTCCCCCACCAAATGAACCATCAAACCATGTACATCTAAATAGATTAGTAAAATTTATTTCAAGTTGTCTTCAGAATTTTCTCATCTACTTACTCAATCTTCAATTTACAGAAGTCTTTGCCAAGGATGCATTAATCCACAATCACCCATAAACAGTCTTCTGCTCTTAAAGCAGAGAGATGCACTTCTTGCAGAAACAGATTGCAATCTGTCGGCATTAAACTCAAGATGGTCCCTACATAGATATGCTGAACGGACTTGCAGGTCACCTGTGACACAAAATTTCATTAATTAAATTGCTTGATAAGAAGCATTATCTTTTTACATAGAGGATTACCCCAATAAGTAATTGGGGTAATGTTGCAGCCCTATGGCTCTTACCATAGAAATACTGGATGTTGTTTACACATAAGTACAGAATTATATGGGCTGGAAGGTACCTGTGAAGGTCAGGTGGCCTAACCTTTGCTCAGCACAGGGTCAGCTTAGATCAGGCTGCTCAGAGGTCTAGGTGAGTTCTGAGCATCTCCAAGCATGGAAATCCCATTAGCTCTTTGAGAAACGAACTCCAGTGTTTGACTACCTCTGCCCTCATGGTGTAAATTTTTACCCTAGTTGTAATTTACCCTGCTGCTACTTGTGTCCAGTGCCTCTCATCTTATCCCTGTGCATCTCTAACAGGATAAGGATAGTCAAACTTTCTACAGTGGCCACCTCTTCTAAAGTAAAGATTAGTGATCATGTACGTACTTCACAAATTGATCAAATATCAAAAGACAGGGCCCTGAATCAGATCAGTCAAATACACATTCAAGTAGTGAGTCTGTATTGTTTATACAAGCTATTATTTTATTTATGAAAAAATAAAATAAACCTTCATGAACACACATAACATTTTGCTACATCAAATCGGAAACAAAAACTAGAAAAATAGAGAGGGTTCTCTGTTTATTTCAGGAAGCTAATGCCTTGCTAATCCTTTAGCTCTCCACAGGAATGAATAAAACCCTCTGGATACAGAGACAAACCCTGATTATCTAAACCACTAGTATCTAAAATTCTGAAATCCAAAGGTCAGATACCTCCCCAGAGGACAGATGCTCTGGCAACCCTAAGAACAGATCAACTACCTTGATGATATCTGGAGGCTTACAACACAATTTTAAGTACTATGTCCAATTGCCTCAGTGGTGGAGGCATGGTTGGGGTTTTTTTGTTTTGTCTTTTGTTTTTTGTTTTTTTTTTTACTAAAAGAAGTGTGCAAGTTGTTCCAAATAATACAATCAAAAGTAAATAAAGATTTTTCCCTCTTAATTAGTGTCTACATGCTAGCTTGCTCAATATAGCTACACTCACTGATGTTATATTGCATAATGTAATCAATATGTCACTATGCTATCCCAGTCATTAATTACAACCTCATATTCATTTTTATTTATTTTAATTAATCACAAAGTTACCATTTCCTAACAAGCACTGAAGGCTGACCTATATTAAGAGGTGCCACAGGCTATCGGCAAACCAAAGATGAAGCCAGGCTTTTCACAGCACTGCATGGTGGGAGGACGAGAGACAACAGGCATAAATTGATACAAGAGAGTTTCAGACTTCATATAAAGAGAAGCATTTTCCCCCCCCCCCAAGGACAGAGAGGCACTGGAAGGGGGGCCCAGAAAAGCTGTGCTGTCTCCAGACTTGGGGGTTTTCAAGACTTCAGGATCGAGCTCAGTGAAACTTGGCCCCATCTCACAGCTGCTCCGGCTGTGAGCAGGAAGTTGGACTACCGGCCTGCCGAGGTTGCTTCCAACCTAAGAGATCACAAGAAGTTCTCTTCCCCACTGTCATGTATACAGTCAGTCAATCCCAGCATCCCATTCTAACATTTAATGTGCAAAATTAGTTGATTTACTGCTCTACTTTCCCAAATCTCTCAACTGGGCAGATTCTTTTAACTCTGACCTACAGTCTTCAGCTTCCTGCCCATTCTTCACAGAAGTACCCTTTCCATCAGTGGACATAGTTTCCCCTCTGGTCATCTCCTTGGGGGCCAGAGCAACAGTCAAGAAGTATGCGGTAAACAAAAAACAGAAGGCAGAGAATAGAAAGCAGACATACTATAGGACGTGTAGGGCAGAGAACAGGCTCTCCCAAGCATACAGACCTCCTGACTAGCCGTCTTTTGTATTTGACTTGCATCCAGACCTAGAAGATCCAAGCAGGTTCCTCAAGAGCTGTTCCAGCTGCCATGTCCTGCAGTACCCGAGTCCTTTGACAAGTTTTTCCTCCAGCATCCCCACTGTGGGGGCAACATTTTGACCTGTGCTAACCACCTTTCCTTAACAAGGATGACAGAAAATCATGGCATGGCAGCATTTCAGTGGCCCTACCTGGAGTTAAGCCAAGTTCAGAGTACTGTCAAAAAGCAGCTGCCCTGGTGAGCTGCCTTTGACAACAAAACAGCTATTTGTGTGGTGCTGTATTTCAGGTAATATTTTCATAAGTGCAAGAGCTGACATTGCATTAAGTTAGCTCTTACCTCTGAATCTACGTGCCACAGATAACGGAGAAATTCTGCCACAGATAATGGAGAAGTAGCTGTGCTTCCTGGCCAGCTGCTCTAGTCTACACACATCTCCTCAACAGTGTCCTCACCCAAAAACCTAGAACAAGGCTTCACAACATGCGCAGCACCAAGCCACTTGCTCAGTGTGCGTTGAGTGAAAGCAAAATTAGGGCAGCTGGCAAAGAGGTAGCAGCTCCCCAGGTAACTGGCCAGCCAGGCTGCACGTGTTTCCCACCAGTCCTCCTGCTGTGGGCTAAGCACACTGTTTTTAGGCTGCGTGCCGCACAGCTGGTGTCCAGGTATTCCCAAGGATCAGAAGAAACAGATTTGCAGAGGAGGTTTCATTTCTGGGTTGCCAGCCAGCTATTTCTGTTCTATAAGAACTCCTTTCTGGCCAACGACCTTGGACTTGAAGCCTTGAAGCGCATGTATCCCAAGAAATTATTTCCTCTCTGCTAAAATTAATGTTACTGTTCTCAGAAGGTCTCTGCGTCACATCTCTTTTTGCTAGAGAATTTTGCCAGCTCAGACACAGTTAAGGCAATAAGCAGTCTGACGACCAAAAGTATAGATCAGTATATATTTAAATGTTTGCATATATTCTAAGGATTCTGTTCAATGTTGCAACTGAACAAGTTGAAGGTGATGATATCCATGATTCCTAACAATAAAGGCTTTCTTATTTATCCTATCAGACGCTACACCAGGAATCTTCAGCTCCTAGAGTCTGTTTCCAAAGCACAAGTACAGCTATAAAATGTTTCTGTAGCTGTTGTGGTGCTAGCCGTCTCATCCCAATTTGCCAGCCTTCATTAGAAGAGTGCTGCAGAATTCTGATTCTCATCTTGCAGAAGAGTCTATTTACTCAGCTCCTTGAACTCCCATCTGTAACCAGTCACATCTGTAATCAGCAGAGCACTGGAACAGGCTGCCCAGAGAGGTGGTGGAGTCTCCATCTCTGGAGACATTCAAAACCCGCCTGGACGCGTTCCTGTCCAACCTGCTCTAGGGTGACCCTGCTCTGGCAGGGCGGCTGGACTAGATGATCTCCAGAGGTCCCTTCCAACCCTATGATTCTATGATTCATACTCTGTGAGTTTGCAAGGCTAGGATATACTCGGACAGCCCTCTCCAAGTCACGTTTAACTTAACTGCAGTAACAAGGCATATTAGAAAAAGAACATTAAGACAACGATTTCCATAAATGTCTATTTTACTGCTCAGTCTACCAGTTTCTGATGGTAAACGAGATGATGCCTTATTCCAGTAGCTACCTGGAAACAAGGAAATTTACTGAACTACTACCATCATCCTGATAGGAGAGAGACCTTCTGAATATTGTCCAAGATTATTTACCGTGTTCCTGGGAGAGCTCGTTCTGCAGACTGCCTGCAAAGTCCTCACAGCTTTGGGTTCTGCCTTCTTGGCAGCTGTCAGGGATCTCATTTTGAATCAGACTTTTCCCATCTTGACCAGCTTAATATGAGTGTTAGAAATAAATTTTTTAAAAATCCCAACAAGCAACAACAGACTAAAAGAATACTGAATAGCCAAATAACTGTTTCAGCCTGCAATGTGAAATCAAAGAGGGCCCAAAGTAAAAGGTCATCTTTTCATTTACTGACCCCCATGTTGAACAGAAGACTAGCTCCCGCAGCCGTTTGGGGGAGTCTGATCTCCCTGTGTGGCTTATCACTGGCACTTAATATGCTAACCTAATTGATTTTTCCTTTTTCTTGAACCAAAGGGAAACTAAGGTACTAGAGATCAAGTCCTAAAAAGAAATAAAAGTAGCGTATAAATGAAGTCAGCCTACAAAAATTATGACCATGTACTTCTTCCTCCTTTTCCAGAAAGTAGCACTGAGCGCTTAAAACATGCTAGTCTGAGTTTCTCAAAATGGCTTTACTTTGCAACTGGGAGAGCTCAACAGAACGCTCAGTTCACGGGCTTTAGTTTGTTCAGGCATCACAGCTAAATTTTCATTGTGTGCATACTTAAAGTATTTCCACACGGTGCATCTCATGCTGTTAAATTCACATTCAAAACTCAAATCAACTTTCCTCAGTGTCTCCCCAGACAATCCCTTCATTCCTCAGTTCATTCATCGCTTTTTCCTTTCTTCTTAGATGTTAGATCCAACACGGAGATCCCCGACCAATGAAGATATCGCTCCTGATCATTATTAACTTCAATCAGATTTAGACCACTAAATAACACCCATTTTTATCCTCCAATTAACAGTGTAACTAGATGAATTGCCCAGCCATCCTAAGAAGTTGAAAGCAGAAGAATGCAGATAACAGATTTAGTTTTCAATGTTTTCTTTCTGTCCAAGCATGCATTCCACAAAGAGAACTTGTTCTGCCAAAACTTCAGACATGAAGTCTTTACACAAAAAAACCATGGATGAATTAAAGCCTTCCCTTCAAAGTGCAAGATCTGTAAAAAGACTCAGTAGGAAGCAAGTTTCAGATCCAGACCATTTCAAATGGGTAAGTTTTAACACATGCCCCGGAAAAAAAATATTATTAAAGGCACTGAATGACTTAAGTCAAGGAAATGTCACTTGCCAACTTGAATTGTGATGTCTCTTCAGTCATCCAGTAACCTCACTATTTGAGTGGTCTGTATGGTCAACCATAAAGAAGTATCTTAAGAGAAAAGTATCAACATATCATAATTTTAACTCATTTTCCAGTTATCCAGTTCTCCCTGTTATCATGGGCACAGAATCATATCTTTATTAGTCAGTATTTCTAATGGATTTGTAATATTGAGTTTGTGTATGTGTGAATTTTAAGTTTCCATCTAGACTTTTGTCATTGGTTGGGGGGGGGGTGTGTGTGGTTGGTTTGGTTTTGGTTTTCTGCTGATGGAGGGAGATGGGACAACGTTTAGGAAGAGGAATATAGCAGCTACTTGATGATACACCTTGACCCTTCCTTCCCCTTAACAGATTCTAACTCAACTTGCTCAGAATATAATTTGAAGAACAACTTCTTCCTCTGCCTGTGAGCCACCAACATCATTCTTTTACAATTTCGTCCTCTACTATCCGTCTGGAGTATTTTACAAATGAAAAGAAATCCTACTATTCTTCTATTAACTGCAACGTAAGTTCATCACTATTTTTTTTTCCTACTGCAGTTAAAACTATGCAAAAATTCTGCACTAGAAATATCAGAGTACATCAGAAAAAATATGATTCTGGCTAAAATTATTTGTGCCATAACCAAAGTGTACCAAAAATAATGCCCATAATGAAAAAAAGAAAACCACCCCAACGCCATAAAATTTTATTATCGTTCTACTACATAAGAAATAAGTGAACATGAAGTAAAAAGAAGCTAAAAACTGGTGAGGTATAAAAGTTGACTGTTAAGACTATTTAAACTCGTTTATTTCTGTTCCGATTTATTTTTTCCAAAAAAAAAAAAAGTGTCCTTACAGTTAGTTTGATAAATATCATTAAAGACACTAGCTAACCATAATCTGATGACTGCAGATTCCTAACAATTCTGTAAAGAAATGTCACATTTGGCTTGCTGTCCACATCATTAAAATAACTGTAATAAACCAAAGTTCATGTGGTGTTATTTTGAAGGAATTGGGCTTTTCACAACACAATCGGAAGTCTTTAAGTTCTCTACGAGGAAACGAGGAGCACTGCTGAACATTGCAAGGTACCAGAATAATCATGTTTACAAACTGAGATTTATTTAAACAGAGCTCAAGAAAGGTATCACAGAATCAGGAAAAGCCGTACAAGACAAGTCATTAAGCTTATTGATGCCACCACCTTCCTAGCTTATAGGGCCTTCACTTTTTTTTTTTTTTTT